>JAJHSJ010000009.1:44122035-44179181 GCA_021015155.1 Magnolia officinalis
CCCAAACCTAAACCCAATCCCGAACCCGAACCCGAATTCCTAAACCTAAATCTTAACCTATTTTTAAATCCCTAAACCTAAACCTACACCTAATCCTAATCTAACTCCCTAACCTAAACCTAAACCTAAACTTGAAAACCCAAACCTAAACCAATCCCGAACCCGAACCGAATCCTAAACTTAAACCTTAACTATTTTCAAATCCCTAAACCTAAACCTACACCTAATCCTAATCTCAACTCCCTACATAAACCTAAAACTAAACTTGAAAACCCAAACCTAAACCCGATCACGAACCCGAACCCGATTTCCTAAACCTAAACCTTAACATATTCTCAATTCCCTAAACCAATAGCTTATAAGACCTAAAACCTTAACCTTAACCTAAACCTATAACCTTAAAACCAAAACCTATGACCTAAAACCTTAACCTATACCCTATAACCTAAACTTATAACCTATAACCTAACCTTAACCTAAACCTAAAACTAAACCTTAACCAATAACCTACAACCTAAATCTAAACCTAAAACCTAAATGTATTCTCAAATCCCTAAACTTAAACCTACACCTAATCCTAATCTCAACTCCCTAACCTAAACCTAAACTTAAACTTGAAAACCCAAACCTAAACCTGATCCCGAACCCGAACCCGATTTCCTAAACCTAAACCTTAACCTATTCTCAATTCCCTAAACCTATAGCTTATAACCTTAACCTAAATCTAAACCTAAACCTCAACCTAAACCTATAACCTTAACCTAAACCAAATCCTATGACCTAAAACCTAAATGTATTCTCAAATCTCTAAACCTAAACCTACACCTAATCTTAATCTCAACTCCCTAACCTAAACCTAAAATAAACTGAAAACCCAAACCTAAACCCGATCCGAACCCGAACCCGATTTCCTAAACCTATACCCTTAAACCTATAGCTTATAACTTAAACCTAAACCTTAACCTAAACCTATAACCTTAACCTAAACCAAATCCTATGACCTAAAAACTAAATGTACTCTCAAATCCTAAACCTAAACCTACACCTAATCCTAATCTCAACTCCCTAACCTAAACCTAAACATAAACTTGAAACCCAAACATAAACCCGATCCCGAACCCGAACTTGATTTCCAAAACCTAAAACTATTCTCAATTCCCTAAACCTATAGCTTATAAACCTAAAACTGAACCGAAACCAAAACCATATACCTTAACGATCTCAAATTCCTAAACCTACACCTACACCTAATCTTAATCTCAACTCCTTACCAAAACCTAAACCTAAACTTGAAAACCCAAACCTAAACCCGATCCCAAACCCGAACCCGATTTCCTAAACCTAAACCTTAACTTATTCTCAAATCCCAAAACCTAAACCTACACCTATCCTAATCTAAACTCCTTAACCTAAACCTAACCTAAACTTGAAAACCCAAACCTAAACCCGATCCGAACTCGAACCCGATTTCCTAAAACCTAAACTTGAAAACTCAAACCTAAACCCGATCCGAACCCAAACCTGATTCCCTAAACCTAAACCTTAACCTATTCTCAATTCCCAAACCTATAGCTTATAACTAAACCTGAACGTAAACCTATAACCTTAACCTAAACCAAAACCTATGACCTAAAACCTAAATGTATTCTCAAATCTCTAAACCTAAACCTACACCTAATCCTAATCTCAACTCCCTAGCCTAAAACTAAACCTAAACCTAAACTTGAAAACCAAACCTAAAACCCTATCTCAACCCGAACTCGATTTCCTAAACCTAAACCTTAACCTATTCTCAAATCCCTAAACCTACACCTAATCCTAATCTAAACTCCCTAACCTAAACCTAAACCTAAACTTGAAAAACCCAAACCTAAACCCAATCCCGAACCCGAACCCAAATTCTTAAACCTAAACCTTAACCTATTTTCAAATCCCTAAATCTACACCTAATCCTAATCTCAACTCCCTAACTAAACTTAAACCTAAACTTGAAAACCCAAACCTAAACCCGATCCGAGCCCGAACCCGAACCCGATTTCCTAAACCTAAACCTAAACTTAACCTATTCTCAATTCCCTGAACCTATAGCTTATAACCTAAACCTAAACCTTAACCTTAACCTAACTTAAACCTGAGCCTATAACCGAAATATATTTTCAAATCCCTAAACTACACCTACACTTAATACTAATCTCAACTCCCTAACCTAAACCAAACCGATCCCGACCCCGAACCCGATTTCCTAAACCTAAACCTTAACCTATTCTCAAATCTCTAAACCTAAACCTAAACCTAAACCTAAACCCAATCTCGAACCAGAACCCGAATTCTTAAACCTAAACCTAAACTATTCTCAAATCCCTAAACCTACACCTACACCTAATATAATCTCAACTCCCTAACTTAAATCTAAACCTAAACTTGAAAACCCAAACTTGAACCCGATCCCGAATCCGAACCCGATTTCCTAAACTATACCTATTCAATTCCCTAAACCTATAGCTCAATTCCCTAAACCTATAGCTTATAACCTAACCTAAACCTATACTTATTTATATGTATTATGCGTGGATAAATGTAATGTGAATAAGATTGTTGTGTTTGGATGGATGTAGTTTATGTTTGGATGGATTTACGTAGTTGGGTTTAGACGGATGTGAATGTGATGAAATGTGGATAAGATTGTTTTTTTACTTATGAAGTTAAAATTATATGTATTTTGCGTGGATGAATGTAATGTGGATAAGATTGTGTTTGGATGGATTTACGTAGTTAGGTTTAGATGGATGTGAAGTGAATGTGAATGTGATGAAATATATTGTATAACAATTGTATATCAGGAAGATTGTGTTTGAATGGATTTACGTTAGTTTGGGTTAGATAGATGTAAATGTGAATGTATGAAATATATTGTATAACAGGTGTATATCAGGAAGAGACTGTAATAGGTCAAATTTGAAAAGTCCTTTAAGGGGCAGAGAGAGACGGCCTGTAGCAGTCCTTTTAAAGGACGGTCCATGACCGTTCCTTTGAAGGCTCATACGAGACGGTCCATGACAGTCCTTTTAAAGGACGGTCCTGACTGTCCGTTTAAAGGACGGTCTATCGCCGTCCTTTAAAGGCCGTTAAGAGACGGTTCGTGACCGTTTTTTTAAGGACGGTCCATGACAGTCCTTTTAAATGACGGTCCATAACCGTCCTTTTGGGCTCATGAGAGACGGTCTATGGCAGTCCAATTTAAGGACGGTCCATGACCGTCCTTTTTTAGGACGGTCCATGACCGTCTTTTTTTTGTCAATAAGAATGACGGTTTTCAACCGTCCTTTAAGTAATAGGACACGTCAAAATTTGACTGCCTATGTGACGGTCCATGACCGTCCTTTTTGGTCATTTGAGACGGTTTCGGACCGTCTTTTTTTCGCTGTTTAGGCGTAGTGCCTAGTCCATGCCCAAATTTAAAGCATATCCAAAAGTGCCAGACTGCATGAAATTCTACAGAATTGTGACCTTTTGGGTCCGCTTTGTTGTTTATATACTATTAAATCTGTTTGACAAAAGGAAAAAAAAAAAAACAAAACTATTGTGGTTCTTGTGGTGTGACCATAGTAAGAAATGAGTATTAAATCATCTTTACTTTTTGCCCTCTCTTAACGTGAACCTTTGCAACGAACGAACAGAAACGGGCACGGATTGGATACTGACAAGTTGAGTAGCTAGGCTTGCTATTGAAGTTACGTCGCCAAGTTCTGTAGGCGCCACCATGATGTATGTATTGTATCCACACCGTCCATACATTTAGAGATATCATTTAGTGCAGGTTCCAAAGAACGAGGCAGATCCAAGGCTGGTGGATCCCACCAAAGAAAACAGTGGGGAGAGTGACGCCCACCGTTGAAAACTTCCAAAGTTCTGTAGGTCCCATCATAAGAATTCCCAACATCCTTTCATTGGCGAGCTCGTCCTAAGGCCTGAACCTAAAAATACGACAGATCCAAAGATCAAGTGGACCACACTGCAATAACCTGTGGGGAATTTACTTTAGAATTTGAAACCCTTCCCGGTCACAAAAGTTCTGTATCAATATATTTGTTTTTCCTCCTCATTCATATCTTTGAATGGACTGGATGGAAAAATAAACCGTATGTGGACCCTAGGAATGTTAACAATGAGAATTATTATCCCACTTCTACTTCTGGTGTGGTCCATTTAAGCTTTGGATATTAATCATTTTTGGTACCATACTCTAAAATGATCTCACAAAATGGATGAATGGTGTGGATATAATAAATACATCATTTCGGAGCCACGTAACTTTATCCTACATTGAACCGTCCGTACAACTGGGAACTCGAGGAGCTGCAACGTTGGTCTTCGCGGACGCGGATTGCGTACTACCCCGCCCGTCCCTAGCTCTGAACGGGCAGATCTATAGGCCGGCCTACTGTGATGATGTACATCTCCTCAATTCCATTCTCTAAGGCATAACATATATTATATATTATTTAAGCATGAACGTAAAAATAAGGCATATTCAACGATCAAATGACCACACCATTAGATGACTCTTGCATTTAATGCAACTGACATTTAATGCAGAAGGATAGACCGTACGCATGTGAGGCACATATATCATGGTGGCCCACAATAGTGATCCACCCACGTGGGTGGATTCCAACCCACGCTGATTGAGACTGAGTGAACTATGATGCATTCATGTGTCTTATTCCATACCATGTTATAAGACCAAAAATTAAATTATATTTCAAAGCTCAAATGGACTACACTAGAAAAATACATTATGAATCAATCATTTTAAAAGTAAAGGGTCATATAAATTTTCGATCAAGCTTATATTTATGTTTTACTGCAACCATATAACCTTATAAACAGGTTGGAAGACAAATAAACATTATCCTAACACTTATTAAGTTTCAAAGGTGAATAATATTATATATCCTCAATTTTTCCTTGTATAGTCCACTTCATCATGGATATACTTCAATTTTGAACATGTCCCTAAACTGAACAGTTAAAACGTATGGAAGGCATGGATATCTTGGTGGGTCCACTGAGTTTACTCAGTATAGTAGGCAATCCACTTTCCTAATCCCTGTCCAAATTTAAAAGCAATCCAAAAGGGCCAAGCTGCACGAAATTCTACTGAATTGAGACCTTTTGGTCCACCGGTTGTTTATATATATATATATATATTATATATATATATATATATATATATATATATATGCTATTTAATTCGTTTGACAAAAGGAAAATATAATATAACCAAAAAAAAAAATATAACTCAAACTATTGTGGACATCCGTATCGCCATTCTGGTTCTGGTAGTGTGACTATAGTAAGAATTGAGTATTGAATCATCTTTACTTTTTGCCCCTCCCTAACATGAACCTTTGCAATCGACTAACAGAAACATGTCCTGCCTGAAAGCGGAATGGCTAGTGTACCACACACCATCGATCCGATCTGGTTAGTGTATTGACATCACCAAGTTATGTGAGTCCCTTTTGGGGTCACATAAGTTTTGTATCAATATGATATGATATTTGTTTTTTCTCTTCGTCCATGTCTGTATAGATTGACTGGAAAATAAATGCTATAGTGATCCCTAGGAATTTTTTATTATATATATATATATATATATATATATATATATATATATATATATACTCATGCCACACGCACACACCCCCACACACGCATACCGTGGAATTTCACCACAGTGGGTATTCGAACCCTTGACCCGGTGTTGAAACTCCAAGGAGTCTACCACCCGGGTAAGAGTAAGGACCCTAGGAATTTTTAACGAAAAGAATCATTATCCTACTACTACTTTGGGTGGTCCACTAAGCATTGGATACGAATCGTTTTTGGTACATACTCTAAAATGATCTCACAAAATAGATGAACGATGTGGATATAATAAATACATCATTTCGGAGCCAGGTAACTTTATTCTACTTTGAACCGTCCGTACAACTCGGAGCTCGAGTAGCTGCAACGCTAGTCTTCGCACGACACGTACCCAAACCAGCCGTATTGCTGGTGTGCAGTACACCAGCCAATCCGATTCCGTCGTGGCTAGAAATGCCGTTGGGCCCCACCAATGCAGACTATTCCGCTAGAAGACAAGAGGCCATTTGAATTTGGATTAGTAAGAATCACCGAAGAAAGCTTGTTCTTCACGGGCTCTCTCTAAAAAGCTAGAGAGTGGGCTGCGGCAGCTGATTCCTGAGATTCACATGGAGAAATGGTTCCACGTCAGAAAGAGGAAACATGCGTTGCACTTTTCTAACCTTTCGTCGTTGAGCCGTCACAGCCACATTAATGGAAGACGGCGTCCGACCTTTAGAAGAGACGCTATCGCATATTGCTGACAAAAAAACGGACGCGGATTGCGTACTACCCCCGCCCGTCCCAGCTCCGAACGGGTAGGTCTATGGGCGGGCCCACCATGATGTATTATACAGCCAAGCCGTCAATCCCTTTTCTCAGATTATTTTAAAGCACTAGCACAAAAATGAGGCAGATCCAACGTTCAAGTGGACCACACCAACTAATAAGCTTGGTTGCATTAAAATGCGTAAAGCATTAAATGTCAGTTGCATAGTCATCTGTGGTGTGGTCCATTTAACCGTTGGATCTTCTTTATTTTTGTTTTAATGTCTTAAAATAATCTTAGAAAAGATATAGACGGCTTGGATTTATAGATACATTACGGTGGGCCCGCCCACAGAACTGCCCGTTCGGAACTAGGGACGGGCGGGGGTAGTACGCAATCCGCGTCCCAAACCAACGATCGCTCCTCTGACATGCATTGGCCAATGCCTCGTCAGCGTCTTCTCAAGCCTATCCACTCCGTTTCGCATTACCAATGAAAAACTCAACGCGGAGACTCATGCGCTCGAGTATGAAGAGCTAAAATGGACACGTGGTAAGACGATGTATCAATCGAGTCCATTCATTTAATCGACCCTCATACAGATGACTGATATTTCAAAAAATAGCCCAATTACACCATCCTATCAAAAACAATTCTTCATGTTTTCACAGATGAATGATGGACGGTAGAACAACAGTAATCAGATGGTTAGATGACCGTTGAACGATGTTAGAATTGATTTTGTACTAAAGGCTAACATCCAGCAAGTATAGTCAAGAGGTACTCTTCTGCATATCATCTGTAGCCTCCCAGCCACACCACAGATGACTCTAACCTCATCCATGGTGGGCCCACTGTCCGTAGCCATCAAACATCATCCGATTGAAGTGTTGGGTTTCCAGGTGGTGACTTATCCACTTAATTGTTTGATATATTAAAGATCCAGGTGGACCGGAATCCATCACAACACCTTTCTACTTGTTGCAGAAAATATCTGTGTAGGTGGAACTCATCATGTTACAAATGTAAAATCCACTCCGTTCATCAGTCTATCTTGTGAACATTGTATTTTTAAGATGTATAATTTTATTAATTCTAAGAAGCCAATAACTTAAGAATACACATAGAACAGAGAGCAAGAAAAAGGCCCACATTTTAAGTTTTTTTTTTTTTTTTTTTTTAAAAAAAACAAAATAAAAGAAGTCCTATGATTCATATCTCCCAAATCAGAAAACCACACTCCTCCGGGTGAAAAGAAAATAAAATAAAATAAACCCATAACATAAAAAATTGGTGTTGCCAATTTAAGGGAGTGGATTAAGTGAGACCCGGCCTCACCCAAGAGACTACAGCCCTTAAAGTGGGTCTCAACTTGATGAATGTATTTAGTATGCATACAGTCCCATCTATTTTAAAGTATCATTTTAGGGGCATTATCCAAAAAATGAAGCACCTCAAATTATAAGGTGAACCATACTTAGGGAACAAAGTTTATTTGAATATGCTCTTATTAAAAACTTATTTGGATGCACCTTAATATTTTCATAGTGTTGATTTGCCATCCAATCGGTTAATAAGGGCACATAAGCCTACATGAAGGGAAAACAAAAACAAATATTAGCTTGATCCAGAACTTTTGTAATCTATTAATTGTCGATCACTATGATATGGTCCACCTAATAATTAAATCTACTTCATTTTTGGGATAATGTCCTAAAATGATTTGGAAAACAGATGGAGAGTGTGGATATAAAATGCATACATCAAGATGGGCAGCCTCTTGGGTGAGTGTCAGGTCTTGCCTAATCCGCTCCCCCTATTTAAGTCTCTAAATCATGCTTATCTTTTATGATTTATCTTATACTGTTCCCAGCAGACTGATGGAGTGGACTTTACACATACAAATAATGATTCCCAGCTGACTGATGGAGTGGACTTTACACATACAACTCGATGGAGGAGACCAAATAGCTAAGGTATATGATAGGCTGCGTAGATCAGGTGTTCTAGAATGTACATTCGTACTTTAAGTGGGAACGCTTCTGACAACTAACTCAGATCTTTCTCATAATTTAGTGTTGGGGGGTCCTCAAAATCAGTAAGTCTATGCTATGCTGATGAGTCCTATTTTTACCCACGTTATCCAAATCGTTAAAATGATGCAACATATCATGGATTGGGGAATGACCAGAAATTCTCCCAATTGGAATATTGGGACACTTCAATATTTAATATATTTCTTCGTTGAAAGTTGGCCGTTGATTTAATTGGAAATTGATTTACATTTAGGACACCGAATCAGAAGGGTGGGGATCTTAAAATTTTGAGAACCACTTGGGCACTTCTCGTTAATGGTAAGGATCATCATTTCAACGGTTTGATAATCAGATCACTAGCCCCACATGCGGTTCCTCTTCAAATTAATGCAGCTAACAATTTCATTGACCGGAAAACCGTCTTGCATTATTTCGCCCGGTCAAATGATTTATTGTCCAACAAATGAGGGTAGGCACACTAAACAAATGGATTGGATCACTTGAAAATGCCGGCAGGACAGGCATTGAATAATGTAGGGCAGTCAACTTGTCCTGGGTCCACAGGTAACCGACGGATCCTACTAGATTTTAATTGGTCTGGTCCAACTTTTAATACCTGTTTGGAAGTCGGGTCTCTCTATTTTAGGCCCTTTGGACCGGATAAAAATAGTTAGCAGGGTTGGAGTTGTGTCTACCATTTTAGATCAGGTCGTGAAAATTGTTGTATTTTGTTTCAAAATTAATATTAAAATCAAAAATTTAAATATTTTGATTTCTCTTCATATTTGAAATTTCCGTTGATTTTGAGTTGTGGGTTTTGTCCCACATCAGATTTAACAAAGAAAAATATTTTATATATGAGATAGGCTTTTCGCCTTGGGGTAAGCTTTATTCAGGGGACATGTGAATTTGGTCCTATAGTGGGCTATGCCAATAGTTGTAATATATATCATTGACCACACACGCGCACACACGCTGCATGTGAATTGGGTCTTGTTGAGGGCTTTGTCAATATCTCTAATCTATGTCATTGACCACACACGCGCGCACACGCTGAGCCGAGTCCGTGTACGTGAGTGTATGTGTATGGGTACTCGCAGGACTTTATTTGCGAGAGTGTACTTGCATGTGCGCCTTTTCGTTTTAAACCAGAGAGACGCGATTGTTCGATTGGTTGCACCTGTTGGGTTTAAACCCAACGGACCTAACCTTTTAAATGGTGCTTAATGCACCACTTCGAAATCTATAAAAGGACTTCCGTTCTACTTTCAAAGTATGAACAAATCCTTTCTTGTTGAGTCAACTCAGGACTTTCGGATTAAACTGCAAGTAGTTCCAACCCGCGTATAATGAGTGCACCGCTGGAACTGGGTCATAGTCGTTGTATCCTGGAGATCGATTGATCTGAAAACTTATTGCACTTGGAATATTGTCCAAGGGGAGCAAATTCGATTTCAAGCCGAGTGACTCATGTCACACCTCGACTCAATTCAATATGTCTTCCTTCTCAATTTTTTTTTTTTTTTTTAGTTCTTGATTATTTTTTCTAAAGTCTATTTAATTCAATCAAATATTCCAACAAAAATCAGGTCTTATCGAATTTGGTTTAAACTCAATTAAGTTTAATAGTAATAATATTCTCACAAAATTTGAGTGTTTTCCTAATTTCTATGGAATTAATGCAAGAGAAAGATAACAACAACCAAATCTTATTCGATTGTTCTCTTCTAATGGGTTAATTGAATAGTGAAGACATACATTTCCAACCATGATATACATTATGGCACGTTTGGCACATGCCATAGTACCATTCACATAATAATAACACTAACTGCAAAAGATATATATTTTTCTGTTTTACCTGCAAATTTTACATATATAGGGATGTTTGGTTGATGGTAAACGGTCGTAATTAGTGATAAATGGATGCAGTTGTTTGATTGATGGTAAATAATGGCAATTGAAATCAAGGTAGCAAAATCATATGAATTGGAATCCTCTCAACAGGTTGAAAATTAGAAGTGAATGCTAGAAATGATTGTATTTTAATAGTAGGGCTACTTTTATGGCCCACTTGAGGTTAGCATTTTCTTAATTCTGACCAAAGTATACTATTTCAATGGGCTTATTATATTTATTATATCAAATGTCACATATACTAATTTACTTAATGCTTTCAATTACAGGCATCCAATTACAATTTTTGGATTCCACTGTATTCTAATTCATGCATCCAAACACAATTAAAGACTTCAACTTCACACTGATGTATTTAGTATGTGTGATTTGGACTCCAGCCTATTCCAATAATACTATCCACATGATACTAGTAATTAATGCTATTTTCATGCCCAAACTCTCAATTATGCACGTGATTGGTTTTAAGAAAAATTCGAAACACAACTAGTTCAGCTGTGGCACTTGCAATGACGTGGACCAATAATAAAGCTGGATTCAGCTGCTCACTGTTTCCACGAAACAGAGGATCCGCACTCCAGAAAGCGGAAACATGCGTTGCACTTTTCTAACCTTTTGTCGTTGAGCCGTCACAGCCACCAGTCAGCAATCGCCAATGGAAGACGACGTCCGACCTTTCGAAGAGACTCTCTAGCAGATTGCTGACAAAGAAAAAAAAAACGATCGTTCCTCTGACGTGCTATGGCCCATGCCTCGTCAGCTTCTTCTCAAGCCTATCCACTCCGTTTCGCATTACCAATGAAAAACTCAACCCGGAGACTCATGCGCTCGAGTATGAAGAGCTAAAATGGACACATGGTAAGACGATGTATCAATCGAGTCCATTCATTTAATCGACCCTCATACAGATGACTTATATTTCAAAAACCAGCCCAATTACACCATCCTATCAAAAACAATTCTTCATGTTTTCACAGATGAATGATGGACCGTAGAACAACAGTAATCAGATGGTTAGATGACCGTTGAACGATGTTGAATTGATTTTGTGCTAAAGGCTAACATCCGGCAAGTATAGTCAAGAGGTACTCTTCGCATATCATCTGTAGCCACCTTATCACACCACAGATGACTCTAACCTCATCCATTGTGGGACCACTGTCCGTAGCCATCAAACATCATCCGATTGAAGTGTTGTGACTTATCCACGTAGTATTTGATATATTCGAGATACACGTGGACCGGAATCCATCGGCCGCGGATTAGGTACTACCCTCGGCTGTTTTGATCTCGAGACAGACCGGGCTTCGAGTGGCCGTCGTGATGTATTGATTTCATCTGCATCGTCCACTCATTTTTCCATATCATTTTAAATTATGAGACTAAAATAAGGAAGATCCCATCCTCAATGGACCACACTGTGGGGATTAAATTTCTACCGTTGAAAATTTGTTGGGGACCATAGATGTTCTGGATCAAGATAAATTTTTATTTTTATTTTCACTTCGTCCAGGTTTACACGATCATATCAATACGTTGGATGGAAAATAAACAGCACGGTGGTCCCTACGATGGTTTCAATGGTAGGCGTCCTCAGCACTGCTGCTTCCTGTGGTGTGGTCCACTTTAGCAATGGATCAGAATTATTTTTCTGTAGGTAATCTAAAATAATATGAAAGAATGGATGGACGGTGTGGATAGAAGCTATACATAAAGATGGCCACTCAGAGCCTCCGCTGTCCTGAGATTGGAACAGGTGGGAGTAGTACCTAATCCGCGCCCGAATCCATCACAACACTTTTTAACTTGGCCTCCGTTCATCAGGATCCATTCTTGTCAACATTGTATTTTACTTGGGTCCCTGATCATAGGTTTGTATTTGGGGCTGCTGTATGGCGTCTCCAAGAGAATATACATAAATCATCACGATTAAAAAACTCACGTGGCCCATATCTTGTCAACCTTGTATTTTAAAATGTAGAATTTTATTAATTCTAAGAAGCCAATAACCTAAGAATATACATAGAAGAAAGAGCAAGAAAAAAGTCCCACATTTTGAGGTAAAAATAATAAATAAATAAAAGAAGTCCTACAAGTCATATCCCAAATCAGAAAACGAACAGAACAATCCATACTCCATACTCCTATGAGTGTAGAGAAAATAAAATAAAAAAACCATAACATAAAACATTGGTGTGGCCTATTTAAGGGAGCAGAATATTAAGTGAGACCCATAGTATTTAGTATGCACATAGTCCATCTGTTTTTTCATATCATTCTAAGGCATTATCCTAAAAATGAAGTGGATCGAATTACCAGGTAGACAATACCCTAAGGAACAAAGTTTATTCAAATGGCCTACGTACAATTAAAAACTTCTTAGGGTGTACCTTAGTGTTTTTGTAGTGTTTATTTACCATCCAATATGTTAATAAGGTCATATAAGCCTGCATGAAGGGAAAAAAAAAAAAAAGAAGAAAAAAGGCCAAATATTAGTTTGATCCAAAACTTTTGTAGCCCATTAATTGTCAATTGGCACGGTTTCCTATGGTATGGTCCACCTGATAATTGAATCTGCTTCATTTTTGGAATAATGCCCTAAAATGATTCAAAATAACAGATGGACCGTATGAATATAGAATGCATACATCAAGGTGGGCCCCACGGTAAGGGCTGCACTACATCCATAGTACCTACCAGGTACCTCATAGTCTTGTAGCTTGATTTCTGATCCTCCATAACACAGCCCTACATCCATAGTACCTACCAGGTATCTAAGGATTCACTTCACAACTTCCTAATGTTCCTTCCCGGGGTTGTTCATGAACCTGCAACAACTCTCACTACTTGAGCAATGTCTGGCCTCGTGCTCACCATAACATACATGAGACTCCCGATAGTTGACGCGTATGAGACTTTAGCCATGTAGTCTTGTTCCTCTTGCGTCTTTGCACCTTACTCCTTAGAAATCTTGAAGTGGTTGGCTAATGGAGTGTAACAGCTTAACACCTCCCATACTGAATCAATCAAATGCCTTTGCTATGTACTGTGCCTGTGACAAAATCAGTTTCTTGTTTTTCCTGTCACGCTTTATCCTCATGCCTAGGATTTATTTTTCAGCTCCTAAATCCTTGATGGCAAATTCTCTAAACAGTTGTCTTTTGAGATCTGAGATGTCCTTCATGCTTGATCCGACCACAAGCATATCATCAACGTATAGAAAAAAGGATGATGTACGACGTATCAAACTTCTTCAAATAGCAACAGTGGTCTGCATGACATCTCCTAAAACCGTTTTCCGACATGAACTGTCGAACTTCTTGTACCACTGCCTCGGGGCTGCTTCAAGCCATATAGACTTCTTTTCAGTCTACACACATTGTTCTCCTATCCTGTTGCCACGTATCCTGTCAGCTGATGCATATATATCTCTTATTCAAGGTCTCCATGAAGAAAGGTTGTCTTAACATCTAGCTACTCTAGATGTAAGTCCTCTATAGCTACTATACTCAAGACCATGCGAATCGTAGACATTTTTCACCACTGGTGAAAATATTTCAGTGAAGTCGATACCTGCCTTTTGTTGGAACCCTTTCACAACCAATCTAACCTTGTACCATTTCGAACCATCATGCTCCTCCTTCAGTCTGTAAACTCACTTGTTATGAAGAATTTTCATACCCTTAGGTAGAATGACTAGCTCCCATGTACGATTAGACTCAAGAGAGTCCATCTCATCATTCATGGTCTGCTCTCACTTAACCTGTGTATCTGACAGTAATGCCTCTTCAAAATACTCAGGTTCACCATTATCTGTCAGCAGTAGATAATGTAAGGAGGGTGAGTATCGGACCATGAGTCTCCTCTCCCGAGTAGACCTCCTTACAACGGTGTCTGCAGCTCTACCTCATAATGCTTCTGTGCATGATCATCATGGGACACTGTAACACCCGTGTGGTCCGGTAACTCTTCCAACTCTACGAATTTTTTCTCATCGGCCTTATTTTGCTGCACACTGTCCTTATGTCTTACTTTTTCATTGAAGATTACATCTTTGCTTCTGATGATTTTCTGGTTATCTTTATCCCAAAACCTATAGTCAAAATCATGCTGCCTGTAACCTATAAATGTGCACTTCCTGGACTTCGCATCCAGCTTGTTTTTGTGCTCTGCATCAATGTGAACGTATGAAGTGCAACTGAACACTTTGAGATGTGCAAGGTTCACTTCTTTCTCAGTCCACGTTTCTTCTGATAGCTCACCATCCAAAGGTGCTGAGGAATTTTTATTGATGAAATATGCGACAGTATTCACACCATCTACCCAAAACGTCTTAGGCAACCCTGCATGTAACCTCATGTTCCTAGCTCGCTCAAGGATGGTCATGTTAATGCGCTCAGCCACACCATTCTGTTGCGGTGTCCATGGAATCGTTTTCTGATGTTTGATTCCATTTGTTACACAATACTCCTCAAACCTCTTATCACAGTCTCTCCCCCATTATTTGATCTGAGACATTTTACTGATTTACCTGTCTCCTTTTGTACCATTACTTTTCATTTCTTAAATACATCAAATACATTAAATTTTTGCTTTAAGAAATAAACCCACAGTTTTCTACTAGCATTATCAATAAAAGAAACAAAATAACGTGAGCCACCAAGAGATGATACCTGTGCCGGTTCCCACACATCAGTGTGTACAAGCTCCAACAGATGCATCTTTGGAGCGCGTCCTATTTTCTTGAAACTTACCCTCTTCTGCTTGTCATACACGCGGTCCTCGCAGAATTCGAAGTCAATAGACTTCAGTCCTGGTAACTTCCCTTTTGACAATAATACTTTCATCCATTTCTCACTCATATGTCCCAACCTCTGATACCATAACTGCCCATTCACTCCAGTTGATGCGACTGCGAATGAACTATACGATCCTGAAGTCACGTACAAAGTACCTTCCTTCTTGCCTCAAGATATCACCAAGGCACCTTTTGTGATCTTTCAGGAATCACTAGTGAATGTCGTCACATATCTGGTATCGACCAACTGCCCCGCTGAGATCAAATTTTGTTTCAAACTCGGTACTGTCTGATATCCTTAAATTTCAAAGTCGTTCCGTCTTTCTGATTATATGAATGTCTCCCTTTCCAACAATATTGCACGGCTCATCATCACCCAGGTAGACTTTTCCAAAGTCACCTGATACATAATCACGCAGAGAACTTCCTTACATGAAGTGGCATGAAACGAAGCACCCGAGTCTATGACCAAGACTCATTCCTCGCATCAAGAGACAAGATCAACGCCTCTGTGTCATTCTCCTCAGATAGATTCACTGAATCCTTCCCGCCTTGAGACCTTCCTTCTTGTTTCTTAAGCGGCTTGCAATCACGTTTCATGTGTCATTTCTTCCCGCAATGCCAACACCTTTCTTTATCTTTCGGTCCCTTAGACTTCTTCCTCGACTTAGAACGTCCATGTTTATTGCATCTTTTGTTTAGCGATCTTCCTCTTCCTTCAACATTTAGAGCATTCCCTGAATCCCCTGAAACTCCTGATGCCTTTCTTCTAAATTCTTCGCTAAGAATTAGACCGGCCACATCATCAAATTTCAGATTTGTCGACCCTGAAGAATTGCTCACAGCAATCACCAAACCATCCCAACTATCTAGTAAACTAAACAAGATCAATAATGCCCTATCCTCGTCTTCAAAAACAATGCCAACGGATTCCAATTGGCTTATGACTGTATTGAACTTGTTTAGATGTTCAGCCATGCTCCCACCATCTGACATCTTCATGTTGAATAATTGTTTTATAAGATGAACCTTGTTGAACGCTGAGGGTTTTTCATACATCGTAGTTAGGGCTTCCATTAATTTTTTTGTGGTCTTTACCTTGGATATATTGAAGGCAACGCTCTTAGACAGAGAGAGTCGGATCGTTCATAAAGCCTTTCGATCCAATAAAAATCATTCATCATCTATCATCTTCTCTAGTTTCTTCTCTTTTCCTCCTAGAGGAATATAGAGGTCCTTCTGATATAGATAATCCTCCATCTGCATCTTCCGAAAGGCAAAGTTTGAACCATCAAACTTCTCAATTCTAGTCTTCCCTTCTTCCATCATCACTTCCACTTGAACTAAACCAATAGCTCTGATACCAGTTGTTGCGCAGCATGCCAACGACGTTAGTAAATCGAGATCCAATCTCCGGTCTCACCCATAAACGATAAACAAGAAGATATATAATGTAGAAGAAGAATCAAAGCATTCCAAACAAACCATAAGACAGAATATACGTGGAAAAACCCCAAACAATGGTAAAAAACTACGGGTGCAAGCTTCTGCTATGAAGAAAACGAGATTACAAGCAATATACTAACATTTTCCCATTGGATATATAAAGAAAACTCTTTGCATATACCTTAGAATAACTCTCATAACCCTAGAAAAGCCCTAGGGACCCCCTAGTTATAGTTTAGGCAACTTCCCTTATGCACTCTTGCGAAAACCGCCTCAAAATTACGTAGTCCGTGCAAAATCCGAAAACAAACCTACTTAACCTCGACCGGTCGAGCGGCCCTGTCTAGATGTGGCTCCACATCTCAACACATTTAATAGTAATAATATTGTAACAAATTTTGAGTATTTTTCTTTTTCTTCATTAATGCAAGAGAAAGATAACATCCAAATCTTATTCTAATTTTCTCTTCTAAGGGGTTAACTGAACAATGAGGACATATACATTCCCAACCATGATATACCATATGGCTCATTTGGCTCATGGTGCCATTGGCATAAGAATAATACTAACCATGCACACAATTTAGTTTTTTGTTTGGGGTGCAAACGTTACATATTGGTTGATGATAAATGGTTGTAATTGGTGATGGTAAGTAGTGGTAATTGAAATAGGATTGTAAATGGATGCACCCAGGTAAATAAATGGTTGTAATGGTTGTAAATGGATGCACCCAGGTAAATAGGATTGTTTGATTGATGGTAAGTAGTGGTAATTGAAATCAATGCAACAAAATCATATAAATTAGAATCCTCTCAAAAGGTTGAGAATTAGAAGCGAATGCTAGAAACGATTGTATTTTTATGACCCACCTAAGGTTAGAATTTCGTTATTTCTGACCAAAGTATACTATTTCAATGGGCATATTATAATTATTATATCAAATGCCACAAATACTAATTTACGTAGTAAATTTGATTTACTTAATGCTTCCAATTACAGGCATCCAATTACAATTTTTGGATTCCACTGTATTCTAATTACATGCATCCAAACACAATTGAATACTTCACACTGATGTATTTACGATAGGTGATTTGGACTCCAGCCTATTACAATTACATGCGTCCAAACAATATCTAAACAACATTAATACTATCCATAATGC
Organism: Magnolia officinalis; assembly: GCA_021015155.1. NCBI lineage: Eukaryota > Viridiplantae > Streptophyta > Magnoliopsida > Magnoliales > Magnoliaceae > Magnolia > Magnolia officinalis. Next base: position 44,139,799 of record JAJHSJ010000009.1, read on the forward strand.
TAGTAATGCTATTTTCATGCCCTTTTACAGGAGAAACTCTCAATTATGCACATAAATGGTTTCGGAAACTCTCAGAACACAACTAGATCAATCACAAAGAAGGCCAAAAGGGATAACATAATGTTGGTGATGTTCCACCTGCATTGAGGATAGGACCACTGGCATATACTTCATTGAAAAGGATTGAACGTCCACCGTTAAAATATCATGGGTATAGAAGTTTTGGATCAGGCTAATATTTTTGTGTTTTCCATTTATCCTTGTAGGAATGACGTTATGAATGGTTTGGATGGCATATAAACATCAATGTGGACTAAGGGAGGTTTCAATTTTAAGCGTTTCTCAACTCAATTTTCCTATTTTACAATTCACTTTAGTTTCAGATCTACATTATTTTTGAACTAATGCCCTAAAAAATAATCGGGCAAAATGGGGTGGATTTCCAACAGACATCACGGTGAGCCCCACGTAACTTATGAGAACAGGAACTTTCTACAAAAGGGTGCTGCACCCAATCCGCATCCCGTCCACTTAGAGTTTGATATATGCATGATCCAGGTGGACTAGAATCCTTTACAACACCTTTTAGTGGATTGCATAAAATAAAAAATAAAAAAATAAAAAATATCTAAATCCATGTTGCGCACCATGTTGCAAATGTATAATCCACTCCATCCCTAATGTTAGGTCCTTAGGTTAAAAGTCCGATTGCACCACATGAAACAATGGAAAAGGCATGCCAACTAAAGGCTTCTATGTGTGACACAAGGTTGATCACCGACTTCCTCAAGGATAACTACTCAAAATCCACGGAGCTTCTCCGGACTCCTCACAAAGATGTCTTGAATCCACGAGAAAAAGAGCAAGAAAAATAGAAATAAATTTTGAAAAAAATCGTAAATTGATTGATAATTAAAATAAATGAGTCTACAACCCTTTAAATAGGGATACTAAGCCATGGGAGAAGTTTCAGAATTAAACTACAACTAAAACTCCTCAAAATCGCGACTTACTATAAATAATAAACTTACTATTTATAAACGGTAGTGATTTCCACTAGTGTGCGTGGTTTTTGGCCAAAAATAATAAGTGTCTTATTTGGCTCAACTGTGTGATTCTCCTAATTATTCTAATTAACACTTTTCATGTTGGGCACAACTCCTGAAGTCCAATGGATGAAGAGTTATACTCAAACTAAAAATTACTATAAATAGGAAAAACGAAATTAAAATAGGAATTCGACAGATCAGTGTGCGCGCTGAGTGGCTAAAGTAGCTGGTCCTACTCCAAAATCATATATAGCATGTTGAATAACTCATTCCAATTTGTGAGATACGTCCATTTTATAGTTTGGACAGTCCAGATCACTTCCACTTCCGATCAGGCCTTTTTTGATCCATCTTGGCCATGAAACTGTCCGCGACCCGCTCTACATTAATGCGGGGCCACTATATAGTTTCTCTTTCTTGAAACCCATTATTAGCCACTATGTAGTTTCTCTTTCTTGAAACCCATTATTAGTCTGGTCTAACTCATCGGGATGAATAAGAGAATATATAGAAATCACTGCAGTTAAAAAACTCACGTATCCTATACCTTGTGAATGGTTTTTTATTTGAAAGATAAGCAGGATTTTATTACTCCTGAAGCGCCAATAGTTTAAGAACATAGAGGAATGAAGACCTAACAGGAAAGAAAAGGCCATACCAAGTGGGGAAACAAATAAAAAATTTATAGTAGGCCAGAGAGAAAATAAAAATTAAAAAACCCATACTTAAAAGAACATTGTTGCTATTGGTGCGGCTTGAGTCTTTAATCAACTGATTGATAGAGTGGACTTTCCCATGTGACATGATGGAGACGCTTATCGTTTCCGGACACGGATTTCCTGCCAAAGGTTGTGCAAGGAAGGAGGTGAGGCCATTTATTATTATTATTATTATTATTTTCTGAAATCCCCTTTGTCCATCCGTTTTGGGAGCTTATTTTAGCATAATCTAGTAAAAATGAGGCGAATCCAAAACTCAAATGGGCCACACGAGATGAAAAACTGAGGGAAGAAATGCCAACCGTTGAAACCTTTTTGGGCTTCGCCTAGATGTTTATATGCCATCCAAACCGTTTATAAGGTCATTATCAGTGGGATGAACTGAAAAAATAAAAAATATTAGCTTGATACAACACATTTGTGGCCATATGAATATTTCAACGGTCGTATCTCATTCCCCACTGTTTCCTTTCGTATGGCCTATTTGAGTATAGGATCAGCCTCATTTTTTGTAGAGTGTCTTAAAATGAGGTCCCAAAATGGATGGACGGAGTAGATTTCTGAAAAACATGACGAAGGGCGGGCCCCACCTCGATTCCCAGGCAGGAAATCAGCGTCCATAGTTTCCACTTTCCAGGCTGCGTAGATCAGGTATTCAATAAAGCACATCTGTACCAAGATGATAAGGTTCCTAATAGCTGACTCATCATTCTCATTATTGAGAGTTACAGGGTCCTCATCTCCCCATCAGCAATCCTTTGCTACGCTGATGAGTTGTATTTTTCCCATGTGGGGCCCATTGTTCTGTATCCAAGCCGTTAAATGTTAAATATTTGTGTTCATCGAAAGTTGGAAAGTTGTCCATTGATTTACTTTCAGGACACCAAATCTCCTCAATAGCGAGGATCATCATTTTCAACGGTTTGGATCATCAGATCATTGGCCCCACATACAGTAAGTGTGCATTTCCTTGATGAGCACGACCCTATAATTTCTCTTTAAATTGATGCAGCTAACGATTTTAATAACCGGAATAACAGTCTTGTGTTGTTTGGCTCTATCAAATGATTTATGGTCCAGCTCATGAGAGTAGACACACCGGATGAATGCCGTATATAACTTTATGGGGTGAGTGAAACCGCCAGCAAGTAATGGTAAGCATTGAATAATTTAGGACCGTTAACTTATCCGGGTCTGCAGGTACCTCATATACCTTGCTAGATTTTAAGTCATCCGGGTCCTAAGGGGGACTTTCCTATAAATGTCTACCCTTGATTTTTTACAGTGCCCACCATAATAATTATATAAAATACACTTCACATGTTAAATTCTATGCAAATATTTAAGTCCATGGACTCAGAAGCATACACATCCATGATTCACATAGGCCAACATGGACAGAAACAAATTGGATGGAAAGTCTTGCCCTTAGGCTGTTTTGAATCAGTCCACCTGAATCACAAATGGAGTTTTTTTTTTTTTTTTTTTTTTTTTTCCTTTTTTTTTAATCACCTAATTGTTTGGATGGATTTTATGTAAACATTATGGTGGGGCCCACCCGAGCCACTGACTAATTAATTTACTCGCCAAGACCGAAGGTGGTGGAATAATAATTATGTAGATTAATAAGGTAGCTATTTAAAACATTTTCTTAAATTCCAGATTACTTATTTTATTTTTTTTTGGTAAAATTCCTTTTAATTCCAAGTGTATTCTTCTTCTTCTTCATCTTTTTTCTCTTTTTTCTTTTGAAAGTGATAAAGTAGAGAATTATGGGGCTCACATGATATTTACGTGATACCCAACATGCCTCATGGATGTAATCCACCATAACATTTTACAAGAACAAAAAAGTTAGTCAATCTAAAGATAAGTTGAGCGACACCTTATGCACCATTTAAAAATATCAAAATGCATGTACAATCCTTTTGGCAATTCGGTAGAAAGATTTTTATTTATGCATTTATTATGCTTGGTTGTATATGTTAGATAGGATTAATGCATACATGTAACTTTGTTTGCGAAAGAAAAAAAAAAAAAAAAAGTAAAAAAACACTAACTAGGTATTTTTGATCCATGGAGTAATTCTTTGGTAAATTTAGGATTTATGATTGTTTGAGACTCGGTTTTTTTCTGTTGTGCGGGCATGCCAAAGTCAATACAGCGGCTCGATCCGAAACGATTAACTTTGACCTCAAGTACCAAAATAAGTAGATACGTCCAATATGAATGTATATGACTAGATTTTGAGAAAATTGGTCATTTACTCAACCACTTGCGGAAGTTTATAACAATCGGGTGATAATCGAAGGGTGGGTGTCTTCCTTCGAAGATGGGTTACTTTATGTCTTCCACAAGAAATAACTTTCAGAATAAAGTTGATACATTTTAACACCTTACTATGCATAGGCTAACGGCTAAGCCGAAGTTATTAACAAAGTCATCAAGAATATTTTAAGGAAGATGATCAATAATAATCCTCAACAGTGGCATACTAAATTGTCCAAAAAATTTTAGGCTTATATGAATTCACCTCAAACTAGCATTGGAATGAGTCCTTTTGCACTTACTTATGGCCATGATGCAACATTACCATTGGAGGTTACCGTTCCATATTTAAGAATTGCATACCAAAATGGCTTCACTCTAGCTGAATTTATAGAAGCAATGTTATTCAAGTTAGAAGGATTAGACAAAATGCAATCGAGGGCTCTGGATTCTATAATGGCCAACAAAGTTAAAGTTGAGCACGCCTATAACAAAAAGGTAAAAGGAAAATCTTTCGCTGAAGGAGATAAAGTTTAGAAAGTTATATTATTACCTTTAGAGACTAAAGATGATGCATTGAGTAAGAAATTATCACCGACTTGAGGAGGACCGTTCACTGTTGCGCAATTTCTTCAAGGAAGATCTTACATATTTCATGACAAAGAAGAAAAAGTCTCTAAAACTCAAATCAATGGAAATTTTTTGAAGACTTTTTATCCTTCTGTGTGGGAAGTTATGCAAGATCAAGTCCATTAAGAACATCAATAAAATCCCTACCATTAACAATGGATCAAAATACAGTCAGGGCCAAGACTTTAAAGTTCTTTCATTGATGTGGAAAAGGGAAAGATAGAAATGGCCTCTGGCCAATTACATATATATATGTAAAAAGAAAAAAAAAAAAAAAGGAAAAAAACGTAAGGCTCGACCGAAGGGTAGTTCAAACATATGTAGCCATGATTGTCTCGAACTCTATTAGTGCGCGCATCATGGTGTTCTAAGCCTCACATTTTTTTTGTTTCCCACAATGATCCTTTAATCATTGCACAGTCGAGGACGTGCACTCCATTGTCCACGAGATGATCGAGAGTCTTGGCTTTAGTCTCTGCTTCTCTCTTCCGAGTGTTGCTTTCTTGCGATCGAGCCTGAAAGGTACCGATTTTAGAATTAATGAAGTCCAACAGTTCTCGAGGATTTGAATGGTCAAGACTAGCATAGGCATGTTCGATTTCCTTAACGTCATGCTTTAAGCCCTTGTGTTGGGCCTGGAACACGTACAGCACAATCTTATTGAATTGATTAGGGGTGCACATTTAACCGGTAGAACCGTGGAACCGGACCGGAACCGTTGGATCGGTCCGGTTTGGTCCGGTTCTGGACAGCACCGGTTCCGGTTCCGGTTCCAAAACTGCAAGAACCGTTGGATACGGTTCGGTTCCGGTTTAGGGACAGGTAGAACCGACCCGAACCGTGGAACCGTGGTCCCCACCTCTTCTTACACATTACTAAGAGGATGAACGGAGTAGATCTCCGAGAATGCCATCAGAAGTGGCCCTACCTATTTTTTTTTTTTACAAAACATCCCAGCCAAAAACGTCCAGCGATGGACGTGCGTGCCAATGACGATTGAGTTTTGACACTGAGCCCCATCCATCATCCTTTTTAATAATCTGGACCGTCCAATGTGTCCCAGAGGGGGGTTTGACCCTTGCCTAGGTGACGGAATTGAAAAACTCAGAACCGTGGAACCGATCCGGAACTGAACCGGTTTTCACGGTTCGGTTCCGGTTCCGGTTCCAGTGTGTTAACGGTTCGGTTCCGGTTCCGAAAATCGCAGAACCGTTAGGAACGGTTCGGTTCCGGTTTTACCCCAGAACCGGACCAAACCGACCCGTGTGCACCCCTAGAATTGATGGATCGAGTCCAACAGAGTCACTCAATCCAAGCTATGTTATAGTCGATATAGAGAGTATCAATTTCGTATTGGACGGCAACCAATTATCTTTTAAATTTATAATATGAAATAATAGCCTAACAAGAGTAATTAGCCATGATTGTAGGGAGTGGATCAACCTTGATTGTAGGGAAAAATTAGTTAATTTTCAGTTATCATTGTTAATGCGGAATGCCACAATTATTTATCTATATTTTTTACCATTGGTGAATAAATATGAGAATTTTTCTCCAATAATCTTTTGCTTGATTGCAATGAGGGATGGTCCGTCCTTGAATTTTTCCGCTCGGATATCATGTCAAAGAGGCAAAAAAAAAAGGTCTTTGAGAGAGAACAAACTCTAATTAGGGTTGGACATCCAACTCTTATCTTATTTATATCAAAGGATGCCTCAAATTAAATAAAATCCCTTGGAACCAATGATAAAAGATGAGGAAAAAAAAAAGCGACAGAAGAGAATAAAAGATGAACCATAGTCCAGAGAGCAAGAAGGCTCACGAATCAAAGAAATACATGCGTCCATAATACTACTATATAAATAAGAGGGTTGCTAGATTACATCAACGTATTATGATAGGATATGTCACCGCTCTAGATATTATAACACTCCTAATTCTAAAAAAAAGAAAAAAAAAAAAAGAAAAAGCTTAATCAAGTTAGCGACATGTCAAAGGAATTCTTTATAAGCCCAAGCTTTATACTCCTCATTGTGATATTTTATTCATATTATATCTATTCCATCAGTTCATTTTTAGACATGACCCCAATTCTTTTAAAATCTAAAACTTAAGCACACCACACAATTAGAAATAAGGGAGATTGAATGCCCACCATTGATACTTCTTGATGGCCAAAAAGTTTTCAATTAAGCTAATATTTATGTTTTCCCTTCGTTCAAGTCCATATGACCTTATAGACAGATTGAATGGCAAATAAACATTACGGTGGATCCTAGGAAGCTTTTAATAGTGAGTGCTTAATGACCACTATTCTTGTATTGCGGTCCAACTAAGATTTGCATCTGCTTCATTTTCGGACTCATGCCCTAAAATGAGTGAGTAAATTGAAAGAACTACCTAGATATACAATGTATATATTGAGGTGAGGCCCATGGTCAAGGTCTCACCTGCATAGCTAGGTTCGGAGCAGATTAGGTGCGGCTAGGCATCACCCAAGACAGCAGGACCCTTACCATAGGGCCCACCCTTACCGTAGATATAGAATAAATACATGAAGGTGGGCCCACACGGCAAGGTCCGCGACATTCGGGAGAGTCCGGTGCCGCAGCTAATCGGCACCCGCAGTATACATGGTCGCAGCTAAGCCGCGTGCGGGGATTGAAGGGTAGAATAGAAAGCGCGTCCGTCAACACGGTTGTGTAAAAACGACGGGCGACGAAAGGAATTTGTATAGGAAAAGGTAAGAATGTATTGTATAGACCATTCACGTGGCTGCTGCCGTCACCGCTACTCAACACAACTGTAGCTTATAAAATGCAAACAACCGCAACCGAAATCGGCATCGATTAGTCACCCCCTCTTTCTCCTTTCTCCCACGAATAGATAAATATTACAAAATCCCGCCTTCTCCTTCTCTTGCGTTCGCTACCGGTGCGTTCAACGGTTTATAATTAAAAAAAGAAAAAGAAAAAGAGAGAGGGAGAGAGGGAGAATGACAGAGAGAAATTTCTCTCTCCTTGTTTGAAACCGTCAAAATCCCCCAAACGAGGACTACGTGTTTCGTTCGGAACTCTGTTTTCCTCCCTGCCCATGGATTTTAATGGCGTTCTCTCTCTCCCTCTCTCTCACCCTTCTTCCAATATATACCCACTTTCCATTAGCTGCTTCTTGGAGCTTCAACACCCGCTCCCGGAAACCGCTTTGAGAGAGTTTTCAATCTTACACTCTGCTTCATCTGGTGGGACATCTGAATCCATGGCCCCAATCTCCTGGAAATTGCTTGGATGGCAATGATCCGATAATGGGCGTTGGTCTGGAACCGATACCCGGAGTTTTGATAGTTCCACGCCTAATTGGAATGTGGGCATCACATCTGGGAAGATGATCCTAAAAGAAAATCATTGTGGTCCATTCATTTGGTGGGTCACTCCTCTATGAAATGAATGTATGGACGGCTTTAAAAAAACTTTCCAATCCTCCAACATCATATGCACAGAATCGTGAACCATCCTGATTTTTCCATATATCATGTTCCCAGATTTTCTTTTCTTTTCTTTTCTTTTCTTTTCTTTTTGGAATCAATGCAAAGATTCTGCATTTGTGGGGAAGCGAAGCGAAAAGCTTGAATAAGAATTACTGGTTGAATCATTTGATTTCACTCATTTTTCCTTAATTTAATTATTGTTTCAGTTGAAGAAGGAAATACATCCCTCAATAAAACCAAGGAATGGATAGTGGTTTGGAGCACCCATTGTCTCAGGACGCCGAATTTTTCAAATCTACGGAGAAAGATGACATGTTGATGGAGATGGAATGTGGGCATTTCGGGTATCTATTTTCCTTATTATTATTATTATTTAGTTCCATCTCTTCTCCGTCAATTTCAACAAATTATCATTTCTCGGTATTTATTTCGTTTTGTATATATGTTGCAAATGGATTATTAGGTGCACGCATTATAAGAGAAGATGCAAGATCAGGTCGCCTTGTTGTGATGAGATCTTTGATTGCAGGCACTGCCACAATGATGCCAAGGTGTGTTGGTTTGAGATTTTTGTTTCTTGGAAATTTCTTTATTTGGATAATTGAGGAGAATCTAACTTTTTCCATCTAAATTTTCAATAGAATTCTATGCAAGTCAATCCTCTGGACAGGCACGAGATTCCTCGCCATGAAGTGAAGAGGGTGAGTTCTTTTATGCCTTTGTATTTATGTAACATTTACTGTATATCAATGCTCAAGATTCCTTCAATGTTTCCTTTTCTTATTTCATGTGTTATTTTTTAGATTGTTTTCAAATCTTTCTGGAAAAGTTCTATTTTGGGTGTTCCTGATTTCCCTCTACAGCTTGCAAAATCAAACCATCCAAAATCCAGAACATTCATATTATAACTTCGTTGTGACCAGGCAGTTTGGTTTTTCAACTGCAAGGCATTGCAGCTGAGGCAACTAAATCATTTCCCACCGTTACCTTTACGTAACGGCCTTTACGGCACACCATGGTCGAGATGGCTTCATAAATCATTTCCCATCACCTGCAAAGGATAAACCGGCCACAACCAAGGTCAGGTTCTGTATTGACCAAAGTCATTGGGTGTGTAGGGATCATGTTTTCCTTGCAAGAAATTTCACTTGAGCTGAAGGATAATTCATCTGGGGGATGCCAAAATCATTGTAGAGGGAAGGAATCATCCAATTCCTGACCATTGGGTGCATGGAATCCAATACATGAATTAGTTTATAAAGGAATAGGAAAAGCTTTTATTGTGTCACTCAAGTTACAAAGGAATTCTTAAACCCAGGAATTAAGTATGATAAGTTCTTCATTACGTAGAATGGATAACCCTTTGGAATAGCAAACAGATCATAAATCCAAATAATATGAATATGATCTTCATTGTGCATTAAGATAAAAATGCATGGTTTCTTTGTAGATTGATATACAAAGCTTTTGTATCATTCTCCAGGTATTCCTTCATTTCTGTGCATGGAAATAGTTGTTCCATTTATATGAATCTATCTATAACTTTTTGGATTGCGAGGTTACTCTGCCACTAATTACTACACAGGTCCAAGGATTTATACGAGAAGGGTTATTCCTCTTAATATCAAATACCACCTTTCTAACTTTGTCCTCCTTTGAATTCCCTTTCCTTCCGGTTCGAGTTCCTTTTCCTTCCAGCCCAAACGAGATTTCACAAAGATCTTGGGGACATTTTGAGCTGTAGAATTGTGGGTTTGTTTAAAGTCCTTATAAGGCCATTTCCATGGGATTTGCAAATTTGCAGAAGATTCTAGAGGATTCCAATTTAGTAGGAGTTCTGTTTATGTGTAATGCGTTCAAGAAAGGTTGTAGAATATCCCTTAAATCAGAAAATGTAAGAAATAGGAAAGAAAATGGTTGATTTTGGGATTTAGTCATGTGTTTGTGTACAGAAACATGCCACAATACATGTGTTATAACCCTATTTCTTTACACCATGCAGTAAGGTTTTTTTTTTTTTTGTCCTATTTATACTTAAGGAGATACGTAGTACGTCTTAATCCTTATCTTGAATTGGGGGAATATGGGATTTGCAACCATGGATATGCACATTGCAAAGGATACTCAAGTTTTCAGTTGGTACGAGTGGGGCCTATGGTTTACTGATCTATACAATTCGTCTACTAGGCTCTCCATGGATGGACCATGCCAAAATTACTTCGATAGGATGATCTTATCCTTGCAACCTTTGGTCTATGAATAGATTAAGAAGAGAAATATAGTAAAAGTTCACATTCAACTGAAAGGGAAAACAATATTGGTGGCTATGATCTTCTAATCATAGATTTTTGGGGTATTGCCCACCCATGGTGGGACCCAATCCTAAACTTATAATTTGTGGCGTACAAATAGTTTAAGAAGACAAATGCAACAAAAGTCCACATTCAACTGAAAAAGGCCAAATGTTGGTGGCTAGGATGTTGTAATCGCAGATTTGGGATATGTCTATACATTGTGGGACCCAATGACCAGTGTCAACAAAAATAAACATTCTTTTTCTTCTTCCAGAATTTATTCATAAGGTCCTTCCCACATTCAATTGGAGAAAAAGTTCATTGATGGAATGCATTATCCACATTCAATGGAAAAAGACCATTTATGGGATTTCTCCCTCTTCTTAATTGTACCACAAATAAACAGTAACAAACAAAAAATAGAAAAGTAGAAAAAAAAAAAAAAGGGAAATATATTACATCATCCACATCCATTGGAGAAAAATGCCATAGATGGGATGCATAATCCTCATTCAATTAAGAAAACCACCATAGATGGGATGGATATGATATTCCAATGTGGACGATTTTCATACATGGTGGAGTACATCAGCTCAACATTCTTATATAAGAGAGAAGAATGGTAGTAGTTAGCCTGTGGGCTACCAGAGGGTAGCTACCAAGCAGTGACACCCACCATTGGAATGATCCCCAAATAAAAATAGATGGGTCCTGTCAATGTGTCAAAACCAAACAGAACCAGTCTGTCATACCAGAACTAGCCAAGAAACATGTTGAGTTAATCAGAAGCCCATTTCTAGCAAGAAACCATCCTTACCACCTGGGCAAGCTATCCAACCACCCAGGTCAGCAATTTGCATGCAGTTGAAGCAGATGAGTGAACCGATCAACCTTTTTATTTTGGTTTTAAATGGATAAAATTTGAGATGTGTTGGGAAAGGATTGATCCTACAGTATTTAGAGAACATCCATCTCCTCAGATGATTTGTTGTATAATCTTTGTCATTATGTTTTTATACTGAAGATAGACCTGGTTCGATCGGTTTGGACCAAAACACCTAGAAAAATAGGTCCACATCTGGTTTGGGTTTTAAAACATTGGTGGGTCCTATCACTCAAGCCAATTGGGATGCATGGTTTACCCTAGCTATTTTAGTTTCTTCATCTGATTTGTTTCCTAAACTTTTTACAGTCTCGTTTGTCTTTCCTTTGACAACTGAAAATTCTCTTTTTCAACTTGTTGCAAGCATCTATGATTCTGGAAAACATGGTTATTTATTATTTGATTGTACATATTTTCAGGTCATCTGTTCACTGTGCGCCACAGAGCAAGATGTATGTTTGCCTTACTTAACCTCCGAAAATGGTTCTTTTCACTGATTAGAGAAGATTAAAATGAATCTACTATATACTCAAATAAATTTATGGTCCTCAGGTTCAGCAGAATTGCATAAACTGTGGAGTTTGCATGGGAAATATTTCTGTGCAAAATGCAAGTTCTTCGATGACGATGTAATCCTTTTGACTTCTGGTTTGCATCTTTCATATCTTAGCACTACTCAGCCTGCCACATGTACCTAAAGTCTGGAATACACTTACATGGTGGCAATTTGGTTTCTTTTTCAGGTTTCAAAACATCAATACCATTGCGATGGATGTGGAATCTGCAGGTTTGACACACTCAGGCCATCATTCTTTTAATTTGATTCTAAGAGCATTTGTTTGCTCGTGCCCCTTTAACTTCTGCTCATTTCTTCTATCTTTTTGGCTGTTACAGAACTGGTGGTGAGGAGAACTTCTTTCATTGTTATAAATGTGGTAAGCTAACTCCTTAGCCTTGTTGTAGTTCTTTCCTTGTTTCCTGCTCATTGCATTTCTCATCATTAATTCTCGTCTGGGTTTTAAATTTTTTGCTTCAGGATGCTGTTATGCCAAGTCCTTGAAGGATTCCCACCGTTGTGTAGAAAGGGCAATGCACCACAACTGCCCAGTGTGCTTTGAGGTAAAAAAAAAAAAGAGAGAGATCTTCCCCTCTTGCATCTTGTAACTTCTCTAGACAATTCGGACTCACGCCGGCTATGCTCTGGTATTGTTATTTCAGTATCTGTTTGACTCAACAAGAGACATCAGTGTATTACAATGCGGGCATACGATACATTTTGATTGCTTGAAAGAGATGCAAGCTCATTTCCAGTAAGTGTTCTGAGAGGATCCAGGATGGAACAAATATTCAGTCAAGCTTTTGGTGGTCCAACTTTATTCAGATTCAAATCATGGATATGGTGGGCCCTACTTTGTATGGGCGATTGCCCTGAAATTTCCTGCATCAGTCTGTTCCTAACCATCCAATTTTGACCCCCATTAAACTTGGACTATTTTCCCCCCATAATAGCCCATTTTCCTAGGATGGCTAGGATCATCTGATTGGGAGAGTTATTGGAGTATGAACCATCCCCTTATTGCTACAGCTACTAAAAGGTAGGTCCCACTCAAGAGGTTGGCCTCATCATGACAATCATCTTATGTAAAAATCAGCCACATCTCCTCATTGAGTGGACCACGCTTGTATTTTAAAATTTATCAATGACTAGAAGTTTCTATAGTGTGGTTCACGTGAGGAGTATATTGGGCTAATTTTTGCATTAAGTGATCCTCATGGTGGGCCAACAATTAGAAGGATTGCGTGTTGCATCCACATCATATGTTGGAAGTTATCTACTGGGTGGACCGTTCCTTACCATAGTTCTACCAGTTGGGACTTGAGACTTTCTCCAAAAAGAAGGTTAAAAAAAAGAAGAAAAAAGAGTAATAATAATAATAATCATTACCATCTGGATCTTTATTCTTTCTATTATCAATTCCGAACTCCTTTCCACATTCCAACTATTGAGTTCAAACTGCCCAACATTGCAGATATGCCTGCCCCGTTTGCTCCAAGTCGGTCTGCGATATGTCCAGAGTGTGGGAAAGGCTTGACCAGGAGGTATTAATTGTTATTGGTGCCATTTATTAGCCCATCTATATGCTCAGGACTAAAATTACGTCACCCCATGTGTCCTCAATAATGAATTGTTGAAAGTGAATTTTCAGGTTGCCTCGACACCTATGCCCGAAATGTACCAGAACAAGATGGTAAGAACTCTCATCGTGTCAGGTTTTTTTTTTGCTTTGGAAATGTGGTCAATTTTGGTGAACGACACTGCTAGCTTACGAAGAATTCTAATACATTTTTACAATTGACTTTAAATTTTCAGGTGTGGATCCTTTGCAATGATTGCGGGACAAATTCAGAGGTCCATTTCCACATTATTGCGCACAAATGCATGAGCTGCAATTCCTACAATACCAGGCAGACAAGAGGCGGTCCTGCGTCTTGCTCTTCCAGTATCTAAGAGATCGTGGTGATGATGTGTACAGTTTTCATGTATTTCCTTTCCTGGCTTTGGAAGATGGGTTTCTCCCTTTGTGGATTGGCCAAAGGAAGCATTAGTGGGAAAGAGCAAAGGAGATTATTTCAAGAAGAGGGAGAGTATTCCATTCATTCATTCTTTCATCCATTCATCCAAAATCTTTGGGGGATGGGGAGTTACTAATAGCCAGGATCATCATTTTGGCCTATGGAGAGATTAGAGCTGTGTCTGGGGTTATCTTCTTGTTGTTGATGATGATATTGTGATTTAGAAGATGTAACAAATGCAGTTTTGATTCTATACCAAAAAACTGTGGAAAGAAAAATGATGTTTCGAAATGAATCGGTCTTGGGCTTCCTTTACGTCATCATTCACCCATTATGATGATTCTACTTAGGTAAATGTCATTTCCTGATTGAACTTAAAATTTTCAGTAGTAAGGTTTTAGCAGACGTATGCCACGTCTAATACAGTAATCAACGCCATGGGAATATGAATTTTATGGTGTAACACACATACTCATGTGAACATCCATCAGCATCAGCATCAGCATCCTGCTTCTCTTTTGTAGGGACAACTTGTAATTATTTGTGGGGATTTACACTTAACTGTGTAGTTGCCTTCCCATTCAAGTACATGAAAAGACAGGCATATTTAGGGCAAAATTCCTAGGGATCTATATTTTACCAAATAATGCCTGGATGATTAGAAATTACATATAAGTGCTTTCTAAGGGATCAAATTACAAAAATGCTCTTGAAAGTCGAGACTTGTAGCACCCACTTGGTATGCGAATAACAACCAATCCGTCCAATGCATCCAAAACATGACGGTGATAACACGAACAAAACATCAGGCCCACTCGGTACACCCCGCGATGGTGATAACATGAACAATACATCTAGCTAATCATCATTAGATTAGCTACACTTGAATTGGGATATTTTGAATGGTGTATATTATTTTTTATGAATTGACCCACATTATGATTGGATCTCTCTTATTTTTTGTTCTATAGAAAAAATAAAATAAAATGGAAGGCAATAATATAATATCTGCTGCAAAAAAGCATTACCTGAGAATATCAATTCCTTACGGCACTATTTGGTAAAATCCAAATTCTGGAGGATTTTGCTGTAAAAATCCCAAATAAATACCTCTAATCAAGATGCTTCCTAACTTGATAATTACACAGGTTTAGTGGCAAACCTGTGTAATTAAGTCGTTTTTTATAGTCTGATCGAGCATCTAAGCCGTTTCATACTTAGTTTTCGATGTGATGGTCCTGATACATCTTGAATAGGGATATGCTAGGCATTTTATTTTTGTGATCTAACCATCAAAGAGGTTGGCAAGATGTCCAACGGCTACATCATGTATGGAAAGAGGGTTATATCGGGTGTTTATGCTTGTGATAATCCAATCAAAGGGGTTGAAATAATGTCCACCTGCTTCATCTTGTATATGGATGGTTAGATTGGCATTTATGCTTTTGATCTTTTAATCAAAGGGAACCAATCATGTATTTACGGTCATAACCCCTATGTGGACGGTAAAATCTTGCATGTATGCGTATGGATCTGTCCATCAAAGAGGCCAATCCTTAAAACATCTTTACTATATTAAACGCCAACAGCTTTGGAATTTATTTTTTTTTCCCCTGCAATTAGCCTTCACAGCATATGATTAGGAAAGGGTAAAATCGTCAAGAAAAAAAATTCTAGCTGCCAGGCAGGCAATGTTGATATTTCACCGCATAAGGAATGGTTGAGATTGCAGCCCCTTTTAATACTTGTAGCACAGCTTCTCTCCTCTGCTCTCTCTGCTTATAGTATGCATGAAGAGGAGACCATGCACACTTGATGGGGTCCACCATGTTGTATATGTAAAATTCAATATGTTGTCCATCAGGTGGGAACTATTATTTGAACAACACAAAATATTATCCAGATAAAAAACTCTTATGGGCTATATGCTAATTGGAACAATGTAAAATTGCTCTTAAAACTATTAGGTTTAAATAGTGTGGTCTACTTGAAATTTTTTTTTATTATCAAGGCTTTTGTATCTTGTTGTCATTAGCGAGTTTGATGAAAGATATACCACATGTTGGCCCACACACAAACTTATAGTAAGCATCCCATTCCCACCTTTGTATGTGATCATAGTTGTGGATCTAGCTGATTTTTCACCTTAGGACATAGTATCTAATTTAGAACCTGATGGATGGAGTGGATTTTACATTTAAAACATGGTAGGCCCCACAGACTTTAGATTTTTATAAGATGCTTAAAACATGAGCTGTAGAGGACACCTGTCCCTCTGCCTTCCTTTTTCTCTACCCTCTGGAATTCATGGGAAATTTAAAAATTATTATTATTATTTTTTTAAATAATAAGTGTCAACCAAAATGATGCTATAAAAATAAATTTAAAAAAAAAAAAAAAAGACACACACACAGCAACCAAAAACCCCTTGAGTTCAAATGAGAGTGACTCCACCTTACTAGGTTTGAATCGACATCCAAATTTCTAGTAAAATTACCAAATTTCCCACAAGCTGTTACTGAAATGCCCCATACCACCACTAAAACTTGTGTAGGGGACTAATTGCAATTTTACACATTTGTAAACTATATAAGTGCCTTATTCCGTGCTTACACCACATGGTACCCCTTGTTTCTGGCTTAATGTACGTTGCCCAAACAAAAATAAATAAATAGCCTTGGATTATCAGAGATTATTTGACTAGATTTTGACAAAAACCCAAAAAATTATTTTCAATAATTTCTAAGGAATACTTTTAAAACTTTTGTAAACTTACTTTCCAAAAGTGCAGGTTAGCTTTATTCCAACAAATTATCCTGAAACACAATTACAAATAACCTTGATTGAGGTTGTAGTTTCACTGTAGAAGGTTTCAAGTACACAAGGCACTTGCCAGACACAACTCATTGATTAAATCCCAAAGGTTTATTTTGATTGGTAGTAAATTGTTGAGGAATGCCGCACTCCACCGCAAAAGTCAAGGAATCAACACACGCAGAAATCGTGTGATTCTCCATTAATTGCATATTCCCCATTTCTTTGTATAAATAGGGGATTGTACAGAGATTGTCAAAAAAAAGCAATTCATCCTTTTCTCATTATTTTCCTTTCTGATTTTTTCTTTGTTCTAATTTCTTCATGGTATCAAAGCGAAAGATCCTATGTTCGAATCTCGAGGGCAGCAAAAATATGCCTCTCTAAAATATTATTCTCTCACGGAGGACCAGGAAAATCAGGTCCGGCTCCGGGACTGGGAAATCAAGCCCGGCCTATTTATGGTGTGAGTGTCCCTCTACCCTCGTTAGTATGTTTCCGTGCGGAGTTCCCACCCCGCACGTGCGGGGGGTGTTGAAGTAATAAAAGTCCATTGATATACATTGATACACCACACTCTGACAGCTTGAGCTTTTGGAGTGAATGGTTGTTTGACATGCCGTCATTCTATGCCCCCAAAGGCATCTTGCATCAAACCAGTTGCGTCAACACTCCTTAACAAAATGGAGTAGTTAAACGCAAGCACCGTCACCTTCTTAATGTTGCCCGTGCATTAATTTTTCAAGCCCATATGCCTAAACACTTTTGGGGGGGATGTCATTCTTACCACAACTTATCTCATTAATCGAACTCCCTCTCCTGTTTTAGGTGGTTTGTCTCCTTATGAAAGATTGCATAATGTCAAACCTGCATACAATCACCTGCGAGTTTTTGGATGCTTATGCTTTGCTTCCACTCACTCGTAAAACCCATCTAAGTTTGATCCAAGAGCATCTCGATGCGTTTTTCTATGTTATCCATATGGTCAAAAGGGATACCGACTTTACAACCTTGCCACACACAACATCTTTGTGTCTCGAGATGTTCTCTTTCATGAAGATTTCTTCCCCTTTGCATCATCTACTCATGAGCCCATGGAACCCGTCCTACCTTATCCTATTCCCTCTCTTGACAACATCACAGAATTTCCATCCTTATCACCATCTTCTCCCTCACCGACTCAATCTCCTCCATCCCCATCCACTCCTTTACCCTCTCCTCCACCACCCCGACGATCCAGTCGTCCTACTCAGCCTCCGACATACTTGCAAGATTTTCATGTGGAACAGGTCCTGCCGTCTCGGCCCACTCAATCATCTGACTCTGCGATGGTCCATTCGTCAGGTACTCCTTATTCTCTGACTGATTTTTTATCCTATTCCCGCTTATCTCCTTCTCACTGTGCTTTCACCACAGCCCTCTCTCTTGCCAAAGAACCACAGTCTTTTTTTCAGGCCATGACAGACCCCAACTGGCGTACTGTCATGCGTGTTGAGATTGATGCACTCGAATTCAACAACACCTGACACCTTACTCCTCTTCCTCCTGGTAAGAAACCCATTGGCTGCAAATGGGTATACAAGATCAAATACAACCCTGATGGATCCATCGATCGGTACAAGGCTCGTCCAGTTGCCAAGGGCTACAGCCAACAAGAAGGCATTGAATACACCGAGACATTTTCTCCGGTTGCTAAAATGACCACCATTCGTACCATTTTGGCTCTTGCTTCCGCTCGCAACTGGCACCTCCATCAACTCGATGTCAACAATGTTTTTCTCTATGGAGACCTTGATGAAGAAGTCTATATGCAGCTTCCCCCAGGATTCGGACGAAAGGGGGAGACTAGAGTTTGCAAGCTCATTAAGTCTCTACATGGTCTCAAACAAGCTTCGAGGTAATGGTATGCCAAACTTTCCTCCACTCTCATTGATACGGGATACAAACAATCCAAGGCAGATTATTCACTCTTCGTCCAATCCCATGCGGGCAATTTCACTGCCATTTTAGTCTATGTGGATGACATTATTGTTGCAGGAAACAATTTGGCGCAGGTTAATGAGGTCAAGAAATTCCTAGGCGATCATTTCAAACTTAAAGATCTTGGAATCCTCAAATATTTTCTAGGGATCGAAGTGGCTCGTTCAGCCAAAGGAATATTTCTATCTCAAAGAAAATATGCACTCGAGATATTAGAAGATACAGGCTTCCTTGGAGCTAAGCCTGAAAACTTTCCCATGGATTAAAATCTTGCACTCAACGAGAATGAGGGCGAACTCATCTCAAATCCTTCGTCATATAGGCGACTTGCTGGAAGACTAATTTAACTAGCCATCACAAGACCAGACTTAGCCTATTCAGTGCATGTACTAAGTCAGTTTATGGACAAGCCACGAATACCACACTTGGATGCAGCACACAGGGTTTTACGGTATCTTAAGAAAACTCCAGGTCAAGGAATTTTCCTATCTGCTTCTAATGAAATTCAGCTCCATGCATATTGTGATGCAGATTGGGCACGCTGCAGGGACACTAGACGATCAGTCACCAGGTATTGCATCCTACTAGGAAAATCACCCATTTCCTGTAAGATCAAGAAACAAATGACAGTTTCACGCTCCTCAACCGAAGCGGAATATAGGTCTATGGCCTCTACATGTTGTGAGGTTACTTGGCTAAAATATTTACTCTCAGACCTTGAAGTAATACATTCTCAACCAGTCAGACTATACTGTGACAACAAGGCCGCCATACACATAGCTTCAAATCTAGTGTTCCATGAACGAACCAAGCATATCGAGATAGATCGTCATGTGGTTCGAGACAAACTCCAAAGTGGCATCATTCAAACAGTCTATATGCATACAAGCCAGCAACCTGCTGATCTTTTTACCAAAGCTCTTGGATTCACACAGTTTAATCACTTACTCAGCAAGTTGGGTGTCATAAATATCCACGCCAACTTGAGGGGGAGTGTTGAGGAATGCCGCACTCCACCGCAAAAGTCAAGGAATCAACACATGCAGAAATCGTGTGAGGTTTCCTAAAGAAGAGAAAGCCAGCAAATCATGCCAGCAAATCGTTTCAATTTGGATAGGAGCGTACCAGCAAATTGATTCTCCATTAATTGCATATTCCCCATTTCTTTGTATAAATAGGGGATTGTACAGAGATTGTAATATATCAAAAAATATTCCCCATTTCTTTGTATAAATAGGGGATTGTACAGAGATTGTAATATATCAAAAAATAGCAATTCATCCTTTCCTCATTATTTTCCTTTCTGATTTTTTCTTTGTTCTAATTTCTTCATAAATCAAATCAATCAAGGGTCGTTTGGATGCATTTAAGTACTGTAAGTGGGAAGTTACGGGTAAGTCACAGGTGATGTTTAGGTGTGGAAATTTACTTGTAAGTTACTTATAGGAAAAACTTCATAGGACTTGGGCGAGAAGTTACTTAATTACCTGTACGTGATTTATAGTAGAAAATCATTTTCAAGTAAAAGTCACAACTTAAAAAACTTGTAAGTATCCAAATGACCCCTTAATAACCTCTAAGTAAGCTTGATCCTTATCAAGTCACAAGATCACTACAAATAGGTGTATGAATTACTATCGTAACCTTGACTGTGAAATGAAGCTGGTCCGACTCCATGGTTTAGTGGCAGACAAAATCTGTTTCAATACTAAGATCAAGGATCGAGTGCCCATATGGTGTGGGTGGGTGTGTGAGTGTGTAAAAAAATGAAGCTTTCCTTCATATATCTAGTCAACATGTGCATATACTGTTTCATGCCTCCTTAGGAGAAGTAACTATCTTCCTTCTTGGCCTAGCTTTGGGTCCTATCTTGGATGAAATGTCAAAGCTAGTTAGAATCTCAAGAATTGAGAAAATCATCAACAACCAAAAACTTCATATCTAATCTCATAGTAAAACACTACACCCCCCCTATTTGTAGTCAGGAGGACAGAAGACCACGACCCACCACATCTTATGCTGAGATCTTTTCCACCCTCAAATAAACTAGTCCATTGGGCTTGATAGCTTCCAAATTGGAGGAACTCCCATTCTGAAAATGGTTATAAAGATTTTTGCTCATCTCTTGTACATGTTAAAGGAGTTGAACTACATAAATATGGTCTCAATCCCCAAAACTACTAATCTAGTGGAGATGGAAATATATATATATATATATATATATATATATATATATATATGTGTGTGTGTGTGTGTGTGTGTGTGTGTGTGTGTGTGTGTGTGTGTGTGTGTGTGCGCGCGCGCGCAATGTAAGATAAAAAATTATTGTTGAGATCTTAGTTGAAATATACTTAGACCTATACTTTTGGCAAGCTCATATCTCACCTATCAAGTGGCCTTTACCCACATCTCGACACATACATGACAATATCCTCATTATCTTTTATTCATTTACAACAAAGAAGAGGAAAAACAAGGCATGCATCTAAAAGTAGACGTCACAAAATCTTATGATCCAATTGAATGAAACTTTCTGAAAGATATTCCTGACCAAAAATTAGTTTCTAAGTAGATGGATCAAATGGATCATGAGATGTATCTCTTCTACATGCTACTAATCCTAATCAACGGTTTTTCCAGAGGTTTCATTAAACAATCCAATCAGGATTTTCAAACGAGGGCCTCACATATCGCATCTCATGTTTGTGAATGATATTCTCCTCTTCTTCTTTTTTCTTCGAGTCACTTTTCTAGCATGTAGATGTATCAACACATTAATTTTACAAACTTATTATCAAGAAGGAAGCAGGACAAGATTAATTTCCAAAGTCTGACTGAGGTCTTTGTTGAAATTGGTGCCTTCAATCTAGTTCAATACAGGGGTTTTTTATTCCTTTGACAGATGCATCATTCGTTCTAGAAAATTTGAATTTTTTAGATTGCTTACTAGATAGATTTTGATGGTTTCGATTCGATCGACAGCAGTGTCGATTCAATCAAGAAAATCTGAAAATACAAGTTTGTTCTCTAGACAATTTTGGGCGTTTTCGATCCGATCAACAGTCTAGTCAATTCGATCAAAGGTTTAATCGACAGTATGTACAACTTCTGCATAAGTATGCGGTTTTGTTTCTAATTCTATACGGGGCCTATACACATAGTTGTAAAACGGGATTAGGACATAGAAACGAGCGTAGGAGAGAGCTAAACATGTTCTTAGGGTTTTAAAAGAGAATTTTTCTATAAAGACGTTTTGAATACGTAAGTTGTCCATCTCTTATAATTCTCTTTTCATGATTGATTGTTTGTTACTTAGCGTTGTGGTTTTTCCCCACAATGGTTTTTTCACTTAAAACTATTGTGTTCTCTGTGTTTGCTCGAATTTTCATGTTCTCTGTCGCATGTTGGATTTGTTCTAAGGTTTCTTCCATGCCGAACATATGGTGGTTGCGCACAACAAGTGTTATTAGAGCATAGGCTATACATTGGGGTTATTAGATTAAATATGAGACATGGGATCAAAGGGATCGAATGTTAAGTTTGAAATGGAGAAGTTTACAGGTAAATATAACTTCAAATTATAGAGGTTAAAGATAAAATCTCCCCTAATTCAGCAAGGGGTGTCACAAGCTCTTCTTGGCAAAGTGAGATGTCATGAAACTATAAAGGAAGAGGATAAGGACAACCTAGATACCGCGGGCTTGTGGGTGAGGTTGGAGAGCCTCTACATGAAGAAGTCGCTCTCCAATCGCATATATCTGAAGAGACGGTTGTATACTTTGAAGATGACGGAAGGGTTGGATCTCTCTAATCAAATTAGCGCCTTCAACAAACTCTTTTGTGAACTAACAAGTGTAGAGGTAAAGATCGATAAAGAAGATAAAGTCCTAATGTTATTAGCGTCCCTTCCAAATTCCTACGAGAATCTGGTGGATAATTTGTGTCATGATAGGGATACCTTAGACCTCGATACTATTATCTCTGCCCTTCAGTAGAAACAACAAAGAAAAAATAATAGCAGAGAAGGTACTTCTACGAGGGCACTGGTTGTAAGAGAATGATCATCTGAACGAGAGAATGGTAAGTCATGATCAAGGTCTAAGTCAAATGGCAAAGGAAAGATGAAGTGTTGAAATAGTGGCAGGACAGGACATATGATGAAGGACTGCACAAATCACAAAACCCTTTAAGATAAGAATTTTGATAATTCGCCGAAGGAGGACAATTTAGCGGAATCCAGTAAAGGCACGAGTGGTTGTGATGTATTGTCTCCTCTCCACTGTCTCTTGATTCAGAACATATGATGACGTAATTTGTTGCATCACGTGACAATTCCTCTCCAGTGTCCCTTAATCCAAATTAAGGTAACAACACGATGCGGATCATCACCCAACACCAAGTATGACATAATCAATTCAGAGGTGCGGGCTTGTTACTCAAAAACTAAATCAATACAAAGGAAATGAGCTCGTCACCCAATTACACTCACGCCCGATCATTCAAACGGTACTCTGGCATGGAGCCATCGGCCAGGTAATTTGACAAGGGTCGTTCGAATAACATACTATCATCTTTATCAGTGCTCATTGGTCACTATAGAGAGGTTCGCCACCTCAGCATAGGCCGACAGCTCAAACATGGTGTCCCATACCACCATGCTCGACTCATGAGTCTTTGTGGGATCATAATGTACTAATTGTTATGAGTAGATTAAATCAATAGTAATGGCGGTATCTCATATTCTATTGAATGTTATACAATCACCAAGCATAAGAATGATCGAGCTTGCATTAGACTGATGCGATTGATTACGGAGGACGTCGGGCAAACTGGCATTAGGTGCAAAGCATCCCGTATAGATCCAATTATTGCCGATCGTCCATGTTCAACTCTGATCGATTGTATAAGCCTAGGATAACTTCCTTAAAGTAGGTTATCTGCATATTTAAATAATTTTCGAAGCTCGATCCACCGCAACAATACAATTCAATCATATAAGCTTTTCTAAGCATTAAATGTCGAAGAATTATAATATTAAGAGTTTAATATCATTCAAGCATTTCATCGAGCATGTTATCAATCAAATAGCAAACAAATGTAATTAATTATTCTAAAATGCTAACTAGAAGTTGGAGGATAGATCTTCACCTTAGAATCGAAATCCTTAACTCAGATGCGGCCTTAACGTTGGGAATTTAGGAAAAACACTTCAAACCTAAATTAAAGTATAAAATTGTCATTAATGATGTATATTTAATCCTAATTAAACGTTAAACAATGAATTATGGCTTAACTAACTTAATTGGAATGATCCTTCAACTCGATTCAACAAATTGGGACTCGAAATCAGTGTACAACCGAAACCATAACGGAGTCGATTCCGATTATGGCTCCCGCAAGTGTATGGACTACTTCAATCAATAATTGTGACTTAAAACCCTAATATTAGGGTTCGTAAGAATCGACGGAAATAAAAGGGAGTTTCTAACCCTAATGGATCAAAATGTAGGAAATGCAAGAAAGAGATAGACATGTAGGAAACCTCTTACCCAGTAAGGGAGTGGAGAATCCAACTCAAAATCTTTAGATTTCATCCGTGGAAGACATGAGACCGGGAATAGAAATGAGATCTTCCACGAATCCAACGAGCACGGGGATTGGATGATGTGATCCGACACCGGGCCGCATAATTTCTCTCATTTCTCTTTTCTTCTCTTTCTCTCTCTCCTTGGCTTTAGAAAAATTCATATGAGAGAAGGTGGTACCCAAATGAGGGCTATTTATAGTGTCAGATTGTACACAAATAGCCCTAGTGACCTTTTCTTCAATAAAATTATCTTAGGGGATGTTGTTTTCGACTTACAGGGCCATCCAGGGGTCCACTAGCTTATTTACACCATGAGGCAGGTGCCCTACTATAAGATCTACATTTCATTACAACCAAGCAGCAATTGAACGCTTCGTTTAGCCGTGGGGGCCCCACTTACGATTAATGTTTCTCAGTAATCGATCGAGGCCACGACTATATGGATATGTGCGAAAAAATATCCTTAACTCGCACCTTAAGTTTGGTTATGTAACGTCTCGAAAAAATCCGTACAAAGACCCGAGTACCACCTCAGGCAGAAATCACTCAGGACCAAATCCTTTAGAAATTAGACGAAGATTAACTAAATGTTAAACTAGATTACCTGTGAAATTAGCATTAATCACTTTTAATACAATTTGCAAGACCCAATACTTGTAGAATCATTAACGCTACATTACCCTGAAATCTAGGATCAATCTCTAAACCCGGTTGCTCTCAGGAGTACACCGAAACTCCGTATCGGACCTGGACCACGCGTCGAAAGTCCGATTACCACGAATCTATACACTAATGACCGCCTTATTGGGCTTGTCTATCATCTCAGAAATCAAGCCCAGATAGTATCCAGAAACACACAACTTGAGCCCGGAGCGAAGTGTGTGAGAAACGCGAATATCTTTAAAAATTAAACTCAAATTTAAGTGATTTGGGTTGTTCGCGTGCGGGCCAAATCTAAGGTTTCAAACCGTGAGAACCAGGCCCAAATACACCCTCGGATCAGGGAAATTTTTCAGCACAGGTTCATGTACTCGTGGCCCTGATCGAGCGACGATGACCGTTGAACTGAAACTGGTCCTCCGCAGTCGATCTATAAATCCAATCGGAATGTAACCTTAACTCGACCTAGATCCAATATTAGGGAGCTTAAGTCCAACCGCACACAGAAAAGGGGCCACCAGAAGTGCTCTGTTGGACTGAAACAACCACCTCTTGGCTATAACCCAAGTATACCTTGGCCCTGAAGCCATTCCCATCAGTTCTGAGCCTATATAAGCCCCTTAAATCCTCTCTCTCTCATTCCATACGAATTTGCAACCCTAAGAGAGAGAAAGAGAAGAAAAGAGAGAAAGTGTGAGGGAAAGCGGGGATCGTTCCCAGGATTTGATCCTGATGCTCCACGTGCTTAACCACCATTCCTGTATCGTTACACGGGCGATTCCGATTCCGTTTTTAGGTAAGAAAACCTAACCCTAATCTGTTTTAGGGTTTTAAATAGTGTAAGTGATGAAATAGCTAACCTATTTCATGCTATAGGTGGCCGTCGTGCCGTGGACCAAGGCTTGGCATACAAACTGAGTTCAATACGTGTTTACCAGCGAAAGGTGCGGACTATAAATATTTAAGTTATGGTTTTCAAGGCTTTCAATGTCATTCAATGATTTATGACTGACTTGGATGCTATCACATATGCGTAGTTAAGATGTTTCAGCATATTGCACATATATGTAGGTTAGGCTATTTTTAATGCATTTTATGTGTTTGTTGAAATGACTGAATGAATGTGGAATTATGATTTGTGCCTGCCATGTCTAGGGAATGCAAATACATGAATTGTTGTGTATGTGACAACTCCTTGTTAGGAGGATTTGTCCAAATATATGTTATAATCAACATATGTTGTGTATGTCGATATGGGTAGTATAAGTGTTTGATAAAATGTCTGTATGAGAAGTTGTTAGATGAACTGTACTTAATAGGGTTGTTGAGATAGAATTCCTAACTACCTTAGTTATATGCATAAATTCCTTCAATTATCTGTAATCTAAATAGTGTGGTTTGTGTAGAATGTGTATATGTAGAATGGCATGTTATATATGTTTCATTATATATTCAAATGTTATTCATGTTTGCATTGGTTGTCAAATGTTGTATGATTATCATGTGTACATATTTCTCATATCAGAGTGTGTTTGGGACTATGATATAGTCCAGGCAATAGGTAACAGGTCCTAATTTGGTGGCTGAGGTTGTTTTGCCACATAGGACGTGTTCGATAAATCCGAGCCGTACTTTGGTTGTCGACAGTGGTTAGGCTACACGGAGTACTTACGCACTTCATGTCGATCCACTCGATGTGCGCTCGTACCACTCGATGTTCGCTCGTCAAGTAACCCAATTGACCCGATGTATGTTTACCATGTATGGACGCTACTGCTTAAACTTAAGGTACCAAACTCACCAGTGAAAATCCCATTAACCTTGGTACCTTGACCGCTAAGACTCATGAGCCGAACATGGTGGTATGGGACACTGTGGTCCAGTTGTCGACCTACGTCAGGGTAACGAGCCCACCCATAGTGACCAGTGAGCAACCTAAGCTCGTGAGCCGAATACTATGGTATGGGATACTGTATTCGAGCTATCGACCTACGACTAGGTGATGAGCCATTCGTAGTGACCTCGAGCATACTCTGAGACTGCGTTGAGGTGACGAGCCTTTCCGTAGCAACTAGAGTATAAGCTAGGTCTGCATTGAGGTGACGAGCCCTTTGTAGCGACCTGGAACCGCAACATCGTAGAGACTAGTTAGGACGACGACCCTAGAATGGATCATTGTTTGGGAAATGATATAAGGAAGGTATCTTAGCTTCTCAATCCCGCTGTATGAAAAGGTTTAATAAGAACTCGGTAATCACGCTCATGCACCGCATTGCATGTGCCTTTGGTTTTGGTGTTGAGCACAGAAAAAGGGTGCATGCCACGACCGTAAGAGGAAGATCGGAGAGGGAGTGCAGGCGAGGGCATGCATCATTAATACATAATATGTTTGCATTAACCAGAGTATTTAGGGATGTTTTATTGTATTGCTTTATCATTCTGCTTGATTGAATTGATAACATGTTAACCTTTGCTTTATAGCTCCACTGAGTTAATCACTCACTCCCACATTCTGGGACGGTGCTTAAACACCAAATAGACCCTGTTATAGTTGCAGATGATGGCGATACTTACGAAGTGGAGCAGACTTTTATGATGACGAGGAGGAATTCTCCTATATGCAATTATCAGGCGGGTCTATGTAGACCGTGTTCTGATTGACGGGGCTTATAGGGATGCTGACTAGATATCATTACACTCGTTATGATTGTATTTTGGAGCACACATGTATATTCATTTTGTACATTTTTGGAGTATACATGTATATATTTAACCTGGTAACATGATCACACTTCGGAGACTTTTTACAGTTAATATATCTCATACATCTATTACAGTCTTCCGCTTGCGAAATTCACTTGTCTCTGGAGTATGATATGTTTTGGTATAATCCCACTCATGTTTAATGCACTAATACGGACAACATTTAATCATTATTATCTATATTGCATAAGTGATGTGTTGGAACTCGAGAGTTGGGCCTATGCTCGATCCTCGATTTTCAGGGCGTTACAGGTTAAAATCCAAAGGTCGAAAAGTGGCAACTTCGCGAAAGAGTAGAGAGCACAATTCACTTAAATTTCAGATTTCTGCCTAGGGCATTCGCGTATCCCAAGCACTTGACCTTTGGCCCAAGTTGAGCACTTTTTGGCACTTTCTTATTTTACCACCCGCAATGGACGTCAAGCTCACTAAGACGACCGTCTTTCTATAGCCTCGGGTTTAGTGGCCTACTAATGAGCAGTTTAAAGCTTATTCAAATAATCAGAGCATTTCTAGAATGAATTGTGTAAGAAGATTTCTTGTATGCAATGACTAGGGTTTGGATTAGCTAATTTCATAATGTGGCCTCTTCGCAATTAGTAAAAATGAAAATTCGGCTTTAATCACCTTAGTTAAGAACCATAATTCAACTATAATCAAAGTTATCCGAATTAGTAAATTATACTAAAAATATAAAAAATTAATTTAATCATATATAATGCTTCCTAGTATGATTAGAAGCAATTCTTAAGAAAACACCGAATACAAAAACTCTAAGATGAAAAGGTATGTGCGATCCATCGGCAACATGCAATTGCATAAATTTTTCAGTTTCAATTGGTCTATTGATGTAATGTTTCTAACACTTTTACTTAATAAATTATTTTTATAATTTTTACGGTATCTTATCATGAAGTATATTTTATCCCTTTTAAATTTTATTTCATTTCGAGTTCTAGAAAAATTCTAAAAAATCCGGAAGTACCAGCTACCCGAAACTAACGATTTTGGTACAGTTTCCAAAAAGTCCTAAAATTAATCTCCTTTAAGTTTTTTTTAAAACATTTATTTATTTTTTATGAAATTTGACTCAATAATATTAGGGCTGAAAGTTGGGCGGGTTCAACCCGATCGACCTATGACCAACCCGACATTAGGTTGGGCTCAGGCAAGATATTGGGTCCGATCTCAAGCTTGGGCTATACAAACACCAACCCGATAAAACTTGGGTTGGGCTCAGGTTGAGGTCTCGAGTTGCCCCAACCCGAACCCGATCAATATATAAGTTACTTATAAATTATAATTGAGTGTGGATCATTTGTGTCGAAGGGACACTAGTGATGTTGGGTCTCATTTGTCCACGTCATTTCCAAGGACTCAAGCTAACAAGATATGCCGGATTTCTCTCTCCCAAATAGATTGTGTGCTATGCTACATGACTTTTAAAGGAGTAGTTGTCCTATATTTTAGCTTATTTTTTTAAAGGAAAAAAAAATGAAGTTCTTTATGACGAATAATCACATATATAATTAATAAAATCATAGATACAAAAAAAAAAAATCCTATATTGAAATATAATAAACTAATGTAATAACGAAAATTACGTATACCCGACCAACCCGATCAACCCGACCGAGCCCGCTTGGGTTGGGCTTGGGTTGAGAATTCCCAACCCGAGGTGGGGTTGGGTTGGCTTAGGGTTGAGTTATATGAACCTTGGGTTGGGTTAGGGTTGAGCACCAACCCGATCCAACCCAACCCGCCCGACTTTCAGCCCTAATTAATATTCAATTTGGCTTTTGAATCACCTTAATCGGATTTATATAAAAATATATACGAATTTGTGAACTCAGTATATTGAAAACTATTAAAATCTGAACATGCAGAATATTGTTGTATAGGTTACTCAGTGCAACTGAACCCTGCTGTCCAAATTTACTTGGTTGCTCGATATTTACTCGGTGCAACCGAGCATTACTATCCTAGTTTGTTATGTGCAACCGAGTCCTACGCAGTTCAACCAAACCTTGTTGTCCATGTTCTTCAAAATTCTCAAATTTCACTCGGTTGGGTAGTTTTGTTCAATTAAAGGTCGCTCATTTTGGTTCCAAACACGTGCAAATATACACACGGACATGCGCTCAAGTCAAGAAATCAAAGGTAATAGCCAATGATGTCCAACTCCTAAGTTGGTAAAAATCTGGGACGTTAAGTGGATTCTGGACACGGGGGCATCGTATCACAAGTGGCATCATCGAAGTTGGTTCGCCACGTACATCAAGTATGATGGTGGCCTAGTTCTTATGGGCAACGATCATGCCCATAAGATGATTGGAATTGGTTCAGTGCACTAGAATGTTTGATGGGGTGGAGCGTACCCTGACAGATGTGAGACACGTTCCGGACCTGAAGAAAAATCTGATATCTCTGGGAGATCTAAAGGCATTCGGGTGCAAATTCGTCGGGTATGAAGGTGTCTTAAAAGTTTTTAAAGGGGCACTTATTGTTATAAAGGAACAACAAAGTGAAAACCTTTACAGGTTGATCGGGAGCACTATGTCGGGTGGAGCTACATCATCTGTAGTAGAATCCACATTTGCACGTGTGTGGCATGCATGCTTAAACCACATGAGCGAATGCGGTGTGAAGGTACTACTCAATCATGTTTAATTCATGCTTTTAAATTTTTTAATTTAGATGCATGTGAGCATTACATATAGGTAAATAATCAAGACTTTCATTTAAAATTGAGAAAAACATAAGTAAAGGACAACTTGATTATGTGCATTCTGATGTGGGGGTAGTCGCCTATTGTTTCTAGATGAGGGTTGTCATTTGTTGTAACATTCATTGACGACTTCTCTAGAAATGTGTGGGTTTATTTCATGAAAAATAAATTCAATGTTTTTTCCATTTTCAAGTCGTAAAAAAACTATGATTGAAAGCAGTCAAGGCAAAAACTGAAAGTGTTGAGGATCAATAATGGTGAAGAGTTTACTTCTAGGAAGTTTAATCAATTTTACAAAGATAAGGGGATCATAAGGCATAATAGTGAGGCATAAACCAAAGCAGAATGATGTGGCAGAGCATATAAATTGAACTCTTTTGGAAAGAGCTCGAAATATGCTAAGCAATGGTGTGTTAGGTAGGGAGTTATGGGCTAAGGCTGTTAACACAATTTGCTATTTAGTTCATCGATTTTCGTCTGCACCGATTAATTATAAAATCTCAAAAGAAATATGGAGTTGTCATGAAGTTGATTACTTGGTATTATGTGTATTTGGTTGTGATGCATACTCTCATGCACTGTCAGTTGAGAGATATAAGCTAGACCAAATAGCTAAAAAGTATACTTTTATCGGCTATGGTGATGGAGTGAAATGGTACAGGCTATACGACTGAGTTTCATAGAAAATCATATTTAGTTGTGACGTCAAATTCGATGAAGGTTTCTTGTATCGTAATGATGCGCATAAGATAATTGAAAAATCGGTTGTTGATGTCGAAACAAACTGAGGTGAAACACCTAAAAAAGATGAGCTGTAAGAAGAGGTGGTTGCACCACGTGTCAGGAGAAATCCACTGAGAAATCACAAGTTATCAAAGAGATACAAGGATGACTCAAATGTTATGTTTTCCCTAATCACGAATGAGGGGGATCCATCGACCTTCCAAGAAGCATTAGATGACCTACATGTTGAAAAGTAGATGGCGATGATGCGTGATGAGATAGATTCTCTGTATAAGAATGAAATGAGAGAGATTGTAGAATTTCCCGTTAGAAGAAAAGCTATTAGTTGTAAGTGGATTTTCCATAAGAAACTGAATAGATACAAGCAAGATTGGTCGTGAAGGACTATGCTCAGAAAGAAAGTATCAACTTCGATGAGATATTCACAACAGTTGTGAAGCAGGTATCTATCAGATTCCTATTGGCTTTGGTTGCCCGATACATTTTGGAATTGAAATAGTTGGATGTGAAGACATCTTTTCTACACGAGGAACTAGAAGAGCGGATTTACATGAAGCAACCTGAAGGGTTCGAAGTGCAGGAAGTAAAGAATAAGGTTTGCATGTTGGAAAAGTCGTTGTACATCCTTAAATAATCACCTACACAATGGTATAAAAAGTTTGATTCTTTCATGATAAGTCAGCGATTTATCAGAAATGAATTCGATCATTGCATCTACTTCAGATCACCAAGTGATGATGAATTCATTATTCTGGTACTGTACGTTAATGATATGCTTATCGCCAGCTATATTGTGTTTGAAATCAATGTACTGATGGCTCAATTATTCAGGACATTCAATATGAAAGATTTGAGGGTTGCAAAAGAATTCTCAGCATTGATGTACACAGGGACAAGGAAAGGAGAAGGCTATGGTTGTCTCAGGAGGAGTTTCTTAAGAAGGTCTTGGTTAATTTAAACTTGACAAGGCTAAACCGATTAGCACCCCCCTCCCAAGCTGCTCACTTTCGGCTTTCTACGAAGCAATGTCCTATGTCTGATGAAAAAAAGTAGTATATATCTCGTGTACCTTACTCGAGCATAGTTGGGAGTCTTATGTATGTCATGGTCTGTACTAGACCAGATATTTCATATGTTGTGAGTGTTGTAAGCAGATACATGTCAAACCCTGACAAGCAACACTAGGAGGTAGCGAAATAGTTACTTTATTATATACGAGGTATGACTGACTACGTCTTGTCATTCGGTAAATTCGAGGAGAAACCAGTAGGTATGTAGATGTCGATTATGCTGGTAACATGTACGATAGAGGGTCGACTTCTAGTTACGTTATGTTAGCGGGTTGAGCGATCAGTTGGTTATCGAAGCTTCAGGTTGTAGTTGCTCTTTCTACAACCGAAGCTGAGTATATGTCGGTTGACAAAAGCATTCAAGGAAGCAACTTGGTTGAGAAGGATGATTAGTGAGTTGAAGCTTCAACAAGAAGTCGTGCATGCGCATTGCGACAGCGAAAAGCGCAATCAATTTGGCAACGAACTCGGTGTGTACCACTCTGGACTAAACACATTGATGTGCATCATCACTTTTATCCTACAAATGTTAGAGGAAATGGTGTGTTACTCTTCAGAAGATTCACTTCACTGAAAATCTAGCGGATATACTTACAAAAGTGGTTCCTGCAAAGAAGTTCAGATTTTGCTCGATTTCTCTAAGCTGAGCAAAGGTTGAATGAAGACGGAGTGTACGCATGAAGCAATGATAAAGCTATGATGAATATTAGAGATGGTGATAGCAATTTGGAGCGGTAGAGTAGAGTAGAGATAGAAATTGAAGCCACGATGGAGATGTTGTTGAATGGTGCCTTCAATCTGGTTCAATACAGGGGATTTCGATTTGATCGACAACTACGTTGATTCAATTCAGAAAATCTAGAATTTCTCATATTTCTCACTGGACAAATTTTGATGGTTTCAATTCGATCGACAGTTGCGTCGATTCATTCAAGAAATTTCAAAAAATACAAGTTTGCTCTATGGACACTTTTGGGCACTTTCGATCCAATCGACAATCTAGTCGATTCGATCAATGGCCCCTCGATTGGAGTTGATTCGATTGAAGATTTAATCGACAATTTGCACAACTCCGCATAAGTGTACGGGTTGTTTTTAATTTGTACGGGAACTATATATGTGGTTTGTAATACATGATTAGGATATTGAAACGAATGCGGAAGAGAGCTAAACACATTCGTATGTTTTTGAAGGGGAATTTACTTATGTAGACAAATGTTTTGAATCTATAAATTGTCCATCTCTTGTAATTCTCTTTTCATAGTTGATTGTTTGCCACTTGGTGCCATGATTTTTTCTCGTAAGGGTTTTTTTCATGTAAAATCACTGTGTTTTCTGTGTTTGCTCAAAATTCTCTTTCTTAGTGTTTGATTTGTTCTAAGGCTGCTCCATCCTAACATGTGATGGTTACGCACAACAATCTTTTCTCCAAAAACACTCACTTACCATCTCTTACAAAACCATTAGCCTAACAATCTTCTTCTCCAAAAACACTCACTTACCATCTCCGAAACTTTCAATGCCTTGACCCGAACTCGATCTGATCCAGGATTGAGTCCGAGTCCTTTGATTCGATCCGATCCGTCGCACTACTGGCCGGACCCGAACCGAGTCCGACTTGGTTAGGGAAACCGAGTCAGATTGGATTGGGTACTGTTTGAATCGAATCCTCTGTTTCAATGGGAGACGTTCAATCCCCACTGCTTTTTGCAGTGTGGTCCACTTGATCTTTAGATCATCTTATTTTTCAGCTCAAGCCTTAAGACGAGCCCGCCAAATGGATGGACGGGTTTGGATATAATACATACCTATGATGGGACCCACAGAACTTGCTGACGTCAATACACAGTTGGCCTGGTGTGTTGGTACACCTGTACGTCCGCTTCACGTACAAACGTTGAGAGGGGTACAGGTTACCCTCCCATTAAAATATTCATGATCATTTTTTGGGCCCACCGAGGTGTGTGTGGTTCACAAATCCAGACCATCCATATGCAGGTCCCACTTGATGAGGGGCCAAACCAAGTTTCAGATGCATCCAAATTTTAAGTGGGCCCCACCAAGTGCTTTTTTATATTTTAGGAACATCTTCACATGATTTTAGTTGGTATGGCCCACCTGAGTTCCGTATAGGCTGATTTTTGAGATATACCATAATTTTAAAGAGGACCCATCACATAACGGTGTGTTGATGTCAACACGCATCATGGTGGGGCCCACAATGCTCGACCTCATGGAAAATTCCCATGAGGTCGACCGCATAGAAGCATTTCCATGTCATTGTGTCAGAGCTTGTGCTCAATGCACCTCGAGCCATGAGCTGAGAGGAAGGATTGGCTACTCCCCTACCACCGGCCAATGGCTGATGGTCGGTGCTCTATGGACCCACCATGATGTATTTATTTCATCCATGTCGTACATCTATTTTTCTATATCATTCTTATGGCATTAAACAAAAAATGAGGTATATCCTAATCTCAAGTGGACAACATTACAGGAAATAGTGTTGAATGAACATTGTTGCGGATCGGATCGGTCCGAATTGGCCACTGATCCGAACCAACTCGATGTACGGTCGGATCTAAGTGGGCCTACTCGATCCGACCCGATCCTGGCCTTCGGTTCGGATCGGTTCGGATCCACCGGATCGGGTCGGATTCCGCCCTCTAAGCCCAAACACCAGAATAAAAGGGAACCTTCTCTTTCACCTACCTCGTGATACCACATTCAACGTAATGCCTAAATATATGAAACGAGTCTCGACAAAGCAATGCCGTAAAGCAACCTTCATGAGATCGGTATTAACCGGTGTGTAACGAATCACCTCAACGGGCGGCTTCAATCCTACCATTCAAGGTGATAAATGATCTGCAGCTGCCCCAAAAAGAATTTCCTCCTCCATTCTGGCCAAGGTCAAGCCCTTAAACACTTGCTCAGCTGAGACTCAAAATTCATAACCTTAATTCATTAATAAAGCTCATATCCTATAGTTGGGATGGATAAAACTCAGTAGTACACAAGGAACCCTCTGGATAAAATAGTAAAGAATAAATATCTACAACAGCAATCATTTTAGGAAGCAACCCTACAATCCAATGCATCACAGTATGGAAATCAATCTTCAAGGTGGGAACCCCACGTTCTTGAGTATTGGTAATGGAATGTGAATGAATAGATGGCTGTAGTGATCGACCCTTCATCTATTTCTGAAAAAAAAAAACTTTGAACAGATCCCTAACTCCGATGAACTGGTAACAAACCTTTTCAACACCTACAACAATGCTTTGAACCTGTATATAGTTTCTACAAGAAACAATGAGGATTGAACGTCCACCATTTAAACATTCGTGGTGCTATGGAAGTTTTGGATCAGGAATATGTGTTCTCAGTTTATCCCAGAAGGAATGAACAGCATGTATGGCATATAAACATCACAGTAGACCCCAAGGAGGTTTCAACGGTATGCATTTCCCTGCCCACTTTTTCTGTCATGTGACCCACATGAGTTTTGGATCTACCTCATTTTTGGCCCATGTCCTAACATGATCCAGCAAAAAGGATAAACAGGTGGATTTCTCACAAACATCAGTGGGCCCCCCTAGCTTCCTGTTGCAGGCAATCAGCGTCGGATAGATATTTTCTTTCACATTACCCGGAAAAAAGCTTCTCATAATTATACAAAATTATGTAGAGAAGATAATTCAGAAGAAGAAACGTTATATCAGAGCCATAGCCTCCAGGAATCAAGGTAGAAAGCCGTATACACCTTTCCAACTATTTTCTAAAGCAAGGCAATGTACAATCATGACCAGAAAATGCTAGGAATCATACATATCAGGACACCTTTGTGATGCAGGCCACTCATCTGGTGAGCCCCACAGAATAGGGGCAACGTTGCAGAAAGGGCGATGATAGGTTAGAGAAGGTAGAATCCAAGTATGATAGAGCCTTCTCTCCACAGAAAATCAAAGGAGACAATATATCAATCAGGACTGTTCATCAATGGAAAATGATTCGAACATACATCCATCAGGTTATCCTAGAATCTGACCAGTGATCTTCAATGTAACAGTAGTTCTCAATCAGATAATGAAAACAAGAAGTGATGAATATGATTGTCTAACATGTGATTTTGAAACATAGGCTGTCCAAGATGGGATCATTATATGGACAGCTTTGGTTGATGCATTACCCTGCAAGTGTACTGTTGAGAGATGGATCTACCATATTCTGGTTCTTTGACCTAACGTCATTTCCCCTGCAAAAAAAATACAGTCAGACAAATCTCATCATCCAAGCATTACCCCACAAATGGATGGTCACAATAAACCAATGCCAACAGTCTATATGCAGTGGGAAAGAATCTGACAGGTCACAATGGCAATTCTCAGTCCACAGGGAGATCCACGATGGTGCCCACCAGATTGATGGTCTGAACAACTGCAGGGTGGGCCACACCAGTACAGAATGTTGGCCTAATAAACAAACATCATTGCATGGGGGGAGCATGTCGTCTCTTCGAAGATTACAAAACCATCAGCCAACAACAACCAACCCCTTCTCAAATAAGGCCCCAACACCGAAAAAATCATATTTTATCAGCAAGGATAGATTGATGTGGTAATTTGTGGCACATGCAAACTAGCAACCATGCGAGATCCAGGCATTCATCAGGTACAGCACACACCATCCACATGCCCAAGCCAAAATTCTAGTCAGTCACCTTAGCAAGCACTGGTTTTTTTCCCTTTTCTCTTTCTTTTTTTTTTTTTTTCTTTTTTTTTTTTTTTTTTGGAAAATACATGTGACACAATGTGCTGAGTGACCAGCCTCATTTTAGGCTGGCAGATGTAGATAGAATCCCCCACCTGATGAATAGCCAAGATCTCGCAGGCTACATATTCATATATCCTCACAAATCACTTTGCATTTCTCCTACCTCACATAACCAGAAAAGCCTCCACCTCTCTTACACAAGAACTTCCCTGAAACAGAGATACCTCCCACAAGCCCTCTCTCTCTCACTCACGTACTCAAGCTGCCTTCACTATCATCACACGACGCTTTGGATTGAATATAACCCGAGCTCCTGAAGCAAGCCTGTTCGGAGAAATGAAGCAAATGAAGCAATCTCAGCAACATGACGGCAAAACTCAAAAGCAATACCAAGAATGGTAACAGTGATTAAAGGGAGTGAAAACCCCATAGTAGAAGATGTTACTGATGATCTGATCAGCGACCAATGGGAATTCGGTCCCACTTGATCCAACTCGCTTCTACAAAGTCACAGCAAGCAGGACACTTTCTATGGCCACCGATCTTGATTATATGGTTAGAAGGTTCAAATTTGCTATGGGAGTTTCACACAGATCATTTTCCATTGAAATAAGGAGGGCAACAGAAACTATTGAAACTTAACTTTCATCAAATTTGATCAATTTCTCATTTTTTTAGAGCCTAATCTCTTGGACAATCTCTTCGTGAGGAAGGATCCATGATCCTTTTTGCTCCACACATTGGATACACAAGGACAATGACTGCGAGCAATCAGCCCCTGCTGAAGAATTCCTTGCCCCCATCTGAAATAGGTGACCTCATTGTTTCCGTCCTCGAATTCGAATGCTTACTCGATGCAGCTTTAATTGCTCGAGGGATGCATTTAGTACGCCCCGTATCTACGTCATTCTCTTTGCCCACAACTGAATCTGACGACTCACAAGTCCTGCAGTTTTACCTTTTAATTTTAGGGGGATAAGAGAGGAATTGAAATTTTCAAATGTTTAATGTTCACCAAAGTTGCCTTTCAAAAAAAAAAAAACAACTACTCTAAAATAAAGCATCCAGTGCTCTGACTTAATTACCAAGCACCATATCCTTACACATGGAGAACATGGACAAGATTGGAATTGTTCATTCTGTTGCATCATATGTTGATGGGGAAAAAAAAAAAAAAAACTTAAATCATCCTAGACCACCCGATTGGATGACTACTAACAAAAAGGAGTGGACCATTAGAAATCTACCAGTAGATTCAATTTAAAGAAAGCCCTCTAAACAGCAACTAGGATCATCCAATCACTTTAGGTGTGCACTGTTGGGTCCTTTACTCTTTCCTTTAAAACCAAATGAAAGTCCGAATTATGGTGTGCGCCGTAAAGCCGTTACGGGGTACGTAAAGCCGTTACAAAAAGGTAACGGTGGCAACCGTTACATGTTACGGGGTCGTAACGGCCATAACAGCCGTTATGGAAAAAAAAAAAATGACCCGTAATTGCCGTTAACGGCCACATTATGTCCCCTTTAAGGGCCATAATAGCCCCATAATGGTCTATTACGGGACAAACACAGGTTTTCATACTTTTTAATCAACACTATGGGGCAGATACAAGTTTTTCGGGGAGTTTTCAAAAAAAAAAAAAGAGAGAGAGGGACCGTATGCCCCGTATCGTAAAGGTAACGGTGGTGGCCATTATGGCCACCGTTACCGTAACGGAACACCCTTGGTCCGAATACTAGCATAACCAGATTGATAATGCTAGAAGAGAACCATTTATGTTTAACTTTTCAGAAACAAAAATAAAACTGATGAAGGTGAGGAGACAAAACACTTTATCCATGCAAGTACAGGTAATCCCTAATATAATGAAATAGACGAACATGGGGAAATGGATGCTAATGGAACAACATACAGAATTGAACACACATGGCCAGCATCTCAAGATGACAGACTTTTTTCCTATTAGAAATTTACCAACTTCTAAGAACAGGCTCCTTAGCTGATGTGAAAGAAATTGAGGATACCAATGCCTCTAAAATCCAAGTACCAAAGCTGGGAACTCGGCTTGCTTGAAAACCAGTGTTTTAAGTATCGACGATATCGGCCGATATATCCCACGATATATCTTGTATCCCAACTATGCGATATGAAACACTTAGTGGGAATATCCCGCATGTTCGATCCGCGTGAGCATTTTCAATTTTCAATCATTTTTTTTTCCTATAAATCATGTTAAATCAGTGTCAAATTGTTACAAATTCATGATTTTTTCATGTTTTGCATGAAAAATCATAGATTGGGAGCTTCGATTTCGAGATTTGGAGGAGATGAGCTGAGTTGCGGAAAATTTTTTAAA
>JAJHSJ010000009.1:44179281-44379281 GCA_021015155.1 Magnolia officinalis
TCCAGAGGTTGCTCCAACGTCTAGACCGAGTGGATGCATGAGCGCATGAGGGTCGTATACCGTTAGGCCGCATCTCCCACTATGTCGTGGTCGGTTGGAAGGGGGTACGACCTTACCTGCCCTAGAGGAGGGGGCAATGCTAGGCTGAGTCTGACCAGCCTGAGGAATGGGTCCGCTATCGACGAGCCGGGTCCG
The DNA here is from genome assembly GCA_021015155.1 of Magnolia officinalis. Classification (NCBI taxonomy): domain Eukaryota; kingdom Viridiplantae; phylum Streptophyta; class Magnoliopsida; order Magnoliales; family Magnoliaceae; genus Magnolia; species Magnolia officinalis. The sequence continues at coordinate 44,179,477 of JAJHSJ010000009.1, forward strand.
ATATTGACGGGAAGATAGTGAAGTATCTTCCACTCACCTTGTTGCGCGCGATGGGGCGGCAATCTGGTTTGGAGTGTAATAGACCCCGATGATTTCTCAGAGATGAACCGTACTGATATGTTGACTTATTAAGTAGGAGTGTATACTCATGCATTTGTTTCATTCACTATCCACTCAGGCTGGTGGTGCGTAACTAATTGTTATGTACCTTCGCATAGCCAGGATTTCGGTTGGGCGCGCGACTAACCTGAGATCAGGAGTTTTCCATATTGAGTCTGACTATCCAAATTTAGGTATGGGATTGTTTTGGATAGAAGTCCCTTGTGATGGACCCCATAGCCTGCGATACTAAGTACTATCATCCCGACTTCACTCCAGCTTGGTCATTTCATTCGCACCGCATATCACATTGCATCCGCAGTACTTAGCATTTTGGGTTACCATGTTTCGGCATTGATATGGCCGTTAGTACTCATGCCTTGCATCGCATAGCCTTGGTACGGCTGATGGCACTCATAGACTTATCAGTATATTTCCGCTTATTTCGATATTGTATGATTTATGGCATTGTATCCTCGACATCTAATATTTGGCTCGCTCTGACACCTTATTTGCATAGCTGATTTGCATTATGTACCCTGATATTGTATGACTCATGGACTTGTCAGTAGTTCCTCTTACTCTGATTACTCTGATATTACTTACTTGGCACTTATCGTGTGCACACACTTTCACCACCCACTAAGCTTTCTATAAGCTTATGCACGATAGATGCGTGTAGGTGGCGTTAGGTTGCAGCAGCATTGAGCTTGGAGCGTGCCGTGGACTTGTGGAGTTTTGATTTTTGACATATGTATTTCCCTTTCAGCACTGTATTCAATTGTTTATATTAGTGGATATGTGATTATGATGTTGCCTTTATGATTTGGGTAAACTTGTAGTTATGCTTTTTACGAGTTAAATGTACATTGAAAAATCCTCCTTATAGGATCCCAGGATCGGAATCCGACGTATGGACGCTGGGAGCCGAGAATGAGGTACTACGGAGGCTGTCGGCACCGGATTCGGCGATCGGGAATTTTGTGAGCCCGAATTCTGAGTTTGGGGCGTGACAAATATGCATTTCAGTTAGAATTTGAATGTATGAATAATTAGGCCGAATACGTGGCTATGATAATCGGCCTGGAAATATTGTTAAAAATGCGGGTAAAAGATGTGGTGATCATCGAGGATTCTTAACTGGTGATAAACTTGATGGCCAGTTCTTTCAAGTGCACTAGTCCTTTATTATTACCATATTATGCAGTGGCCATCCAACTATTGGAGCAATTCGATGACGTTCAGTTAAAGCACATTACTCGAAATTATAATATAGATGCCAATGAAATTACACAATTGGCAGAAGGGTTGGAAATTTGGAAGGGATTGGCTGGCTGGTCGATCACAATCCAAAAAAGATCATTACCCTTGATTTTTCGAAGGGGTAATCCATGCAGAAGAAGAACATTGGAGAGCCTCTCTTATGGGTTACCTGTAGAGTCCTCGGACTGGGACCAACAGAAACAAAAGAAGATTGACCGTAAATTATGTCATGATCGATGACGAATTGTATCGCAAAGGATGGAGTTCTGCTCTGATGTTTATCAAAAAATGAAGCAATGACTGTCATGGAAGGGGTCTATGAAGGTGTTTATGGAGCTCACCAAGTGGAAAGGAAAATGAAACTCATGCTCAGGTGTTATGGATACTTTTGGCCAAAATGATGGTCGACTGTGTTTGATACACTAAAAGTTGCGAGGCTTGTAGAGGAATGGGCCGATTCAGCACGTACATGCGGCTGAATTACATCATATTATAAAGCCTTGGCCATTTCGAAGTGGGTGATTGACTTGATTAGACAAATTTATCCACCCTCAACTAAGATGGATTCGTTTATTATCGTAGCGACCGACTATTTTACCAAATGGGTCGAAGCGAAACCTATGCGTAAGGTTAGTTAGGAAGATATCATTAGTTTTATAGAGACTAACATAATTAATCATTTTGGTATTCCTGAATCCATTACCATGGATAGAGGAGCAGTGTTTATAGCTAAGGAAACAAAACTATGGCCGAGCTGTACGGAATAAAAATTCTCTATTCGACTCCATATTACGCTCAGGCTAATGCTAATTGTCAGGCTGAAGCCAGTAACAAGGTGATCAAAAATATTTTGAGAAAAATGATACGAGAAAATCCAAGGGAATGACACCTTAAATTATCTGAGGCTTTGTGGGCCTACAGGGTATCACCCCGTACTAGCTCAGGGGTTAGTCTGTTTATGCTGACTTACGGGCATGAAGCGGTTTTGCCACTGAAAATTATGATCCCATCCATGCGAGTTGCCCATCAATCACAGCTAAGTCCGACTGAATTCATAGAGGCAATGTTGGTCGAGCTTGAATGGATGGACGAGACTCGTGTTAAAGCTTTGAATTCTATCATGGCCAATAAGGCGGCCATGGCTCAAGCATACAACAAAAGAGTTAAGGAAAAGATTTCAAGGAAGGGGACATAGTCAAGAAGATGATCCTTCCTATCGGTCAGAAAGATCAAGAATTGGGAAAATGGTCCTGCACTTGGGATGATCCATATACTATCGAGTTAGTTTTAAGAGCCGGGGCGTATCTCCTTAAAGATTTAGATGGTAATATTGCCCCAACGCTTATAAATGTCCGATTTCTAAAGCAGTATTTTCCTCCACTATTGGAGGTCATAAGAGATCAGGCTAGGTCAATTCAATAAAGATAAGTGCAAGTAAATTAAATAAAAACCCTTAAACGAGGGGTCTAGCTAAACTAATTAAAATAAAGGCCCAAAGGCCATTAGTTTTACCCACAGTGGGGTATGAAGAGTATTTATATATAAAAAGGGGGTTGCTAATTTGAAGAGGGGAGGGTCAGACAATTAAGTTACCCCATAGCCCACTTGGTATGAGCAAAGGCTCAGGCAACAGTAGCTTTTACATCCCTCGCCCGGACCTTTCTCTTGCTCCAAGATGCCTGTGTTGAGGGTCAAATATTGCATATTATCCCCCATTTATATCTTGGTTTTATGAACACGATACTGCTTAATGTCTTATTTTACTCATGTTTTTGTTGCAAGGTGAATTTAAGTGCTTGGATTGAAAAGAATGTTAAAAGCATGAATTTAATACTCAAAAATCACTAAGCCAAAGGTTGGATCTTAGAAGACCAAAAAATGAAGAATTCACATGCCAAAGATCCAAGAAAACTAAGTGAGGAATGAAGAGAATTGAAGACTTAAAGTGAAGAAAAGGAACCCTAAAAATCTGCCTGCTTCGATTAGTCTAAGCCCTCCCTCGACCAGTCAAAGGTTTCTGCTCGACTAGTCAAAGAAACTTCGACTCGAACTCTAGCGATCAAAATCATTTAAATTCTGTCATCCTCGACTAGTTGAAGGTGAACCTCGACCAGTTGAAGGCTATCCTCAAGCAGTCGAGGGTTACGGAGATTTTGCGCAGACTGCATAAATTTGAGGCGATTTCTGAATTTTTCCAAGTCGGTTTGCAAGGAGGTGATGCACAACTATAAACAGTAGTTCATAGGATGTTCCTAGGCATCTTCTAGGGTTTGAGAAGTGGAGCCGCCATCCGGGAGTTTTTCTTCTTCTTCCTTAGTTGATGTTTTGTTTAAGAGTCTTTTAGTTTAATCATGTCTATGGTTGGCTAAACCTCTTAGCTAGGGCTAAGCGGTGAAGCTTGTAGCGTGATTGGGATGTTTGCTTTGTTTTGATTCATGTTTTGTTGAACTCTCTTGGATTCTAGTTATTTATTAAGGAATATTCTTAGTGTTTAATGGTTTATTGTGACTCAAATTACAATGGATCTACGGTTGCTTTGAATATCTTCTTTCCCTGAATTGAGATTGTGAAATTAGTAAGTTCTGTTGTTAACCATCGTCCCTTGGGCATGGTAGGGTGATGAAATTTTTTCTAATATTCACAATTCTCTTATGATTGGTTGTGGGATTGGTATATCCTGTTGTTTGCCATTGTCTCTTGGGCATGGTTGGGTGATGGAATCACTTCCAATCGTCATAACTCTCATCCGTTAAGACTAGGTTCATGAGAAGTTCAGAGATCTGACTGTCTCTCCTTTCTCCATCTGGATAAGATGGGATTCTGATTCCAGTTAGATCTCTTGAATCATGCAAGGTAGCCTCCCAATTGCTACAACTGAATCCTTGGCACCCTAGTTACCACCTTTAAATTTATAAGTCTCAATTACCTTATTCAAAATCACTCTCTCAAATATTTCAGATTTAGGTTTACATATTCTTATAGTTCTAGTTCTAGTTACTTTCAGAAACGTACGAGATTAGTCCCTGTGGATTCGACCTAGGTCTTACCGAGATTATTACTACATTGTGACCCTACACTTGGGGTTGTGAACAGCCTGCAGACTCATTATCTCAGTCGAAGAACGTTCTATGTAGGATAAACGACTGTCTAAAGCTGCTTTCTCCATCCCGACCGCTCTTTCCTCAGCTTCACTGATGGCAACACAACCACGATAAAGCTCCAGCTAGGCATCCACAAATGTGATGAGCTCGGTGCTCCCTGGCCAATCGCGATCGGGAAATAGTCGATTGGTTTAGGCCAAATCATGAGCCTAGGTCAGCGAACGCAGCATCTCCTGAAGGAACTCGTTCTCGCGAGTCCAATATAGCTAGTTCTTCTAAGCAACTTCAGAACGGGATGGTAGGGCGCAACGCTCCTCGTTGAGAGCTGAGAGGCGTCTCAAGGTAGTTGTGCAGCGGTAAAATTCAGTCTCTGCTTCAGTGAATGTATGCCTAAGGCGCTGGAGTTCAAGGAAGATGTTCAGAAGTTCCTGAGGGGGCCACTCTTGCTCGGGGATCTTGTTGATTTCCTGGAGGAAAGTGAACCGTTCATCTGTCGTAAAGGACTGTGTGAAAATTTATATACCTTCATCGACTATTTCATTCAAGAGCTTGAAGTAATCCATTGAAGTAATATTTTTCTTGAAGGAGCGTTGATTGAGGTTAGTCCATTTGATTCTTAAGCCTTTCTTTTATAGACTGAGATTAAAAGCAGTAGTTAATGTGCATGAGTAACTGAGTGACGGTTGAGTTCTCGATAATGGAGGAGATATTCCTAGAGTTATGGAAGGTAGCTGAACAATTGGAGCCTTATTCGGGGATAATGGCTTAGGTTCTGAGAAGTTTAAGTACCTCACCCATGGTCCAAAAAGCCAAATGTGCATGTTATGAAATGAATGGTTGTACGTGATAATGATAGATTATTCTAGCTTAAGGACCATGTTCTCTTTAAGGAACAATGACCAATCTAGGTAAGCAAAACTACATGTCTTCGATCGAATTCACATACATCTATCATATTAACAGCCAATTATTTTAATGATTGGGCCAGGATATGAGGTTATCAGACACAAACATTTCATTTTCACGGTCGCAAGGCAAACATTTATAAAATCAAAGGCTTTTCAACCAAACAGACCTACTTCATTTCATTACTCTACTGGTTTTAAACTACGTAGAGGTACTTCTTCTTTGATAGTAAGGATGACATCAAGGCCTAAGACTACTGATTACAAGATACTTCGATGGAAAAAAAAGATGATGGAAGGGATAAGTTGTGGCAAAGAAAATGGTCAAGGTTACGACTGTGCGTTTTCGATTGGTCTTGTACCTTCCCTCTTTCCATGCCAGGAGATGTTTCTCCTGATGTAGTCCCATCAGGGACCCTACGCATTACATTCTGTCAAGCCATTTCCTGATAGAAGTGGTAGGCCCCTAGGTGGCTGATTCTCGGAGTCCTTCTGGCCGTTACATGATCAATCTCGCTGGAGATCGAAATTTCTGGCCTAAAGGTAATCGAGAATCTGGTTGATGAGGCCATCCCTTTTAAGGATTAAATAAGCTCAGTTCGGGTGCAACCTATGGACCTGACCGAGCCATCACTTTTTCTTGTCTACGAAAAACCTCACATGACCATGGCCCGTCATTAAAAGAGTCACGTCCATAGGAGCTCTCTATTACGTTCTGCCAAACCATTCCTTGATGAGTCGAAGGAATCCCTTAACCCAGAGAAAAAAAAGGGATGATAAAGCAGTCGGTGTTTGGTTGCTGCAGCATTATCCCCCGATATTTAGGCTAACTGGAAAATTTTCATGATCGCTCGTTCCGACTGATCTCTAGTTATATGGTCGCCAGTATTTGGGAGAAGGAAGACATAGGTCTGTGCAAGATCTAGTGTTAAAGAAGGCTTTTTTATTTTAAAATTGGAGATGGGAGATTCACATTAACCAAGAATAAGTAAGGAAGATCGTTGAGTTGTGAGCATTTGATGAATAAAGTCCTCAATTTATAGATGAAAGGAGGTAAAGAAGGGTTAATGCGCTTAAATGAAGGACGACAATTAAGCTTTCGAGGTTTAAATGTAGTTATTGTAATACATTGAAAAACCGCGAGAGTTGATTTTGCTTGACGTGATGTATCACTGCAAGAGGATATGCAGTGGATATGTGAAAGAATGGATAAGTGCTGATAGCCATACCACCACATAGAAGCCAAGGGATGTACAGGGAATCATTTTGTAACACCCCGAACTTTTCAATACCCGTGTATTGGAAGTTCTCGAGTGTTACAATAAAATTAACGTAGGCCCCGTTTGTTAAATCTAAAGTCTAAAGCCTGAATCTGAAATCTGAAGCCTGAATCTAAAATCTGAAGGCTGAATCTTAAATCTGAAGTTAAAAAACTTGTTTGATAATTATGGCTGAAGTATGAAAATTAAGTACTGAATTTGAAACAATCTGTTTGTTAACAAACATTTGAAATGTCTGAAATATGTTAATTTGACACATTTGCCCCTATCTCCTATTTGGAAATGTTTTACATTATAAAGAAATTATTTTTTATTAAATGAAAATAAAATTATTCCATTTAATTCAAATAAACTAAAGTACTTAATAGAAAATTAAAATATCATTATTCATAAAAACAAAAAAATAATAATGATTTACATGTATAAGTGTGGCGAAAATTTCTTCTCGCATATTGGACATAATATTTTGTTCAAAGTCTCCAAATACTCCTTCCACTTCAGGCATGCCATTCTCTGATTCGATATTCATATCCAAAAGAACATTTTCATCATTGTATTGTTGGAAGAGTGGATCAGAGATGGATTCTTTTCTGATGTAGTTGTGTAGTGTCATGCATGCAATAACTGGTGTGTGGTACACGAATTTAGATTGCATATTGATTAAACTTAGTTGGGCCTACCTTGAATGTATGTGGTCTATCTACACCGTTCATCCGTTTTTCCATCTAAATTAAAGGGTTGAGTCCAAAATTAAAGCATATCCAAAGATCAAGTGGATCATACCACATGAAACAGTGGGGATAATGATTTCCACCATTGAAACCTTTTTAGGCCCCACATTGATGTTTAGTTGGCATCCAACCTGATGAAAGGAAAACACAAATATAAGCTTGCTCCAAAACTTCTGTGGCCCCCAAGAATTTTTCAACCATAGACGTTCAATTCAACTGTTTCTTGTGGGTGTGGTCTGTTCGAACATTCTATATACTTTATTTTTGTGCTCAGGCCCTAAAATTATCTGGTAAAATTGATGGAAGGAGCTGATCAGATACATAAATCATGGTGGACCTCACAAAGTTTAGTTACTACACAATCAGCTTCCATTGTACACCAGCCAATCCGCTTCCTAGATGGACGTGGATCTGAAAAGGCCAAGCTATATGTCCTAGAGGGGGGGTGAATAGGACTATGCCAAATTAAAATAAAATCAGCGGAAATAAAATAAACCAATAGCCTTACAACATAATCAATTCACAAAGCTAAATTTAAATCACCTTGATAAATAGATATCGAGAGATTGATGCAAATTCAGTTCTAAGGACAACCTTACACCATAATCAACAAGGGCTTATGGTAGGACAACCTTATTTCTAGAACCTCTTTTGGATCAAGGACTCAATATTAATATAAGTAAATGAAATAGCAAGGAATTGAATTTAAATGCAGAAGTAAGATCTAAATTATTACAACAATCCCCACACTTGCTTGAAATGTAAATAGTTACAACATTCACATCCACTTGTACATTCCACACAATCGAATGATAAAAGATATGAAAATTAAGCAAGTATTCAAACCACAAGTCAAAGAGTTATAGTGGTTCGCTTGTGTGTACACCAACTGCTTTCCAACAGCCACACAAAAAGCTACTCCACTCCTAATATCCTCACACAGGGGATATTAGCGTTCACTAACAAATAGGTTTTCACAGGTTCACCAAAAACCTTTACAATTGTGTCTTTTTCACTTGGGCTTACACAATTCAAAAACCCCTCTTTTCTGAGTTTTCTGGTTTTCCTCAGACAACCAATACAATGAGATTTTTCTGGCTTAACCTCAAACAAAACCAAAAGTAAATGAATTTTACAGAATTGTAAAATACCTGGATTTCTCCTTTTTCGTAGCAGCCCGGTAGAACCAATCGGAGTAGATGATTTGAATGTCAAAGTTCAATTTCCAATACTCACATTCATAAGGTTCTAAGTTCTAATTGATTTTAGATTTAACTCGTTGGGCGTAGCTAAATTTGATTTTGATTCCAAGAAGAAGGAATAAGATAATTCCTCTTTTCAAATAAGATTGGAATATAGAAACAAAATCAAATTAAATAAGCTAGCAAAAAGGAATATTAAATAAGCACAATCTAGCTTAAAATAAACACAAACTTATCTCAGAGTGATCACTTGAAAATTTCTTGAATTGAATAGCGTTGAAGTTATGAAAACTCTGAATTTCGTGTTCAATTTATAGAAGCAGAAATCGCTCCTACGACTGGTCTTAGAAACCTACGACTGGTCGTAGCTCTAACAGATTTTTGAAAAAATAAGCGCGATCTTTAAAAGCCGTTCTACGACTGGTCGTGAGTACCCTACGACTGGTCGTGGGTCACCTACGACTGGTCGTAGATTCCTACGACTGGTCGTAGGACCAGTGATTTCGTTGCTGGACTTTAAGTCGTAGCTCCACGACTGGTCGTGGACGAGTCGAAGCCACACCTACGACCGGTCGAAGGACCTCCAGGACTGGTCGTGGGCGTACCAAAAATTCTGAAAAATCTTCAACTACTTAGGACTGGTCGTGGAATTTCTTGGACTAGTCGAACCAATGCTAGGACTGGTCGAACAAGAGCTAGGACTGGTCGTAGAATAGACCAACCTTATGTAATTTAAATATTTGATTAATGTATCCAAAGTGACCTACTTAAAGGGTCAACCTAAGGTCATTCAAACCTGAACCATGTCATATGGACATTGAACTTCAACCATTCAACGAATGTAGATAATTTGAATCATATCAGGCTTGAGATCTTGAACCATATCATGCTTGAGATCTTGAACCATATCATGCTTGAGATCTTCATCAACATAGAACTACTTCATGCGTTGTTTCTTTAGATTTGAACTTCAACATTGTAGCTTCTTGAGGCTTCAACATGTAGCTTCTTGAGGCTTCAACATGTAGCTTTTTGAGGCTTCAACATGTAGCTTCTTGAGGTGTCTTGAATTCCAATAAATGATCATACAAGTACAGAACACCGATAGATGTTTTGGCACACAAAATTTGACAACCAAAGGAGCATGAGATCATAACACTTACAATCTCCCCCTTTGTCAAATTTGTGACAAAACACCCAAATTATAATACTTCAAATTGAAACGAAGTACTCACAACATAATCACAACAAGTTCAACAATAGAGAAGCATGCACAGATATATATGATAAGAAATAACTAGCATCATTCTCCCATAACTACCCCTGAGAAGCTTAACTCCCCCTGAGTAATAGGTACCCCTGAGAAGCTTAACTCCCCCTGAGTAATAGATAATAGAAGCACATCTCTCAAAACTTCTCTCCCTTTTTGTCACAAAATGACAAAGGAAGAAGGGCATCAATGATAATGAATATAGCAGTTAAAATATAGATTCAAGAGAGCCTTAGTGCATAATTCAAAAAGTCAGTGAGCATATAAAGTTCAGACTTAAAAAATATTACATACTTAGCAAAAATTTAATCAGAACCAGAGGATGGAGCAGGATTAGAAGGATCAATTTTGTGTAAACCCTTAGCAATACGCCTCATATATTTGCGTAGATAAGAGAATTGCGAATCTTGGGTAACACGAATTTGAGCCACTTGCTCTTGAAGGGAATTCAATCTCTCATCAAAATCAGAGGGCTGAAAATCAGGATCATCAGCCAAGTCTGACTCAAGTTCTTCAAATAAATCATCCATATTCACGTCTTCAGTAGGATCACCAGCTTGACCAGCATCTCTTGCTTCAGCACCACCGCCACCAGCATCCACTTGGCCATCAGCCAATTCTAAAGTCATCTTGTTAAGATTTGAATTATTAAAAGGGAGATGATGGATGGGTTTTTCTCTAGTAGGCATAGCAACGAGCATATGATTTGCCAGCATAGTCAACAAATAAGTATATCACTATGTCCAGGATGTTGACGAGACAGAATAATGGAATGACAAATTAAGGAAGGTAAACATATTTTTGCACCAGAGATGACAGAATGCAAAACACGAACCATAAAAGCAGTGAGTTCGGTTTTATTGCCAGCACGAGGATAAAAATTAGAGATGAAAATCCTATGTAGTACTCTGTGTCTGGGTAACAAAAATCTTGGGGGAAGTGCATGACCTTTATGAGTCCAATGAACATCCAAATTACATAAATCTCTAGTAAGCATTCTACGTTCAGATTCAGAGAGACTGTCATGTAAAATATTAATTGGAATGCTCTCATCATTGACAGGTATTTCTATAATATCAGCAATCAAATGTCGATCCACTACAAACAATCCTTCTTGAGTATCAACTTTAAAAATTAAATTCTCAAAAGAAAAATCACAGATACATGCAAACATGGATTGGGCAATGGACTGGTATGCAGGTCCACCCCAATGCAAGATGTTATCCCATCCCACAGATTCCAACAGAGGAGGGATACCAAATGAAGCAATGTGATTAACATTCACAGGACGCTCAACAATAATATTTCGCATACGCAAATTCCGAACATTTGGAGGATCATTTTCGGGAGACCGAAGATGACGTTGTACAATAGAAGTTGATCTAGAAGAAGAGGGACCTCTAGTAGTTTTCTTTTTACCTCTAGCATCCATTTTTAATGGAGGATTTCAATGAAACAACAAGATGCAAGATAGAAGAGATGAGGTTTTAATAGATCAGATTTTTCAAGATAAAACCCCAATCTTGCAATGAACGACCCAATAGATTCAACAAGAAAGTGATTTGAAACACTAATATCAAGAATCTATAATAAAAATGCAAAGGAACCACTAACCTTGAAGAACTAAGAAAGTGGGTTCGACCGGTCGTAGCTAGAGCCGTTGGTGGGAAAAAAGAAATGAGGAAGAAGAGTCAAAATCCCCAAATTAAAGTGAAATGCCGAGTTTCACGACCGGTCGAGTACGTGTTCGACCGGTCGTAGCACGACCGGTCGTGTACACTCACGACTGGTCGAGTACGACTCAAAATTTGCAATTTTTTTTTCAAATAAATTTCAAATTTAAGCAAATAAATCATCAAACTTATGTACATTATGATACACCAAATCATGCAAATTCAATTTAAATTGCACATACCGAGATCAAACTTTAATTTATTAAACCTGCTTTTGTCGAGTGGTTTAGTGAAAATGTCAGCAAGTTGAGTCTCGGTTGGAATGTAATCCAAACATATTACCTTTTCTTCCACTAATTCACGAATGTAATGAAATCTAATATCAATATGCTTAGTACGTGAATGCTGAACTGGATTTTTAGAGATATTTATTGCACTGGAATTATCGCAAAATAAAATCATAGAATCCTGAGTAATTCCATAATCGCTCAACATTCGTTTCATCCAAACAAGTTGAGTACATGCATTTCCAGCAGCAATGTATTCAGCCTCAGCTGTTGATAGCGATATAGAACTTTGTTTCTTACTAAACCAAGAAACAAGACAATTTCCAATGTAGAAACAACCACCACTGGTTGATTTCCTATCATCAATGTTTCCAGCCCAGTCAGCATCTGCATACCCGGCTAATTGAACATTAGTTTCATGTGGATACCAGAGACCAAGTTTAGTAGAACTTGCGACATATCGCATAATCCGCTTAACAACAGTTAAGTGAGATTCTTTAGGATTTGATTGATAACGAGCACAAATACCAACACTCAAGGCTATATCTGGTCTACTAGCAGTCAGATAAAGTAAACTACCAATCAAACTACGATACAATTTAGGATCCACATCATTACCTGCAGAGTCTTTTGAGAGTCTCAAAGTTGTACTCATAGGAGTATCAAAATTTTTACCTTTCTCAAATCCAAATTTCTTGATTAAGCCCTGAGCATATTTGGTTTGAGAGATAAAAATTCCATCAGGTTGTTGTTTTACTTGCAACCCTAGGAAATAGTTTAATTCACCAACCATGCTCATTTCGAATTTAGACTTCATCAAATCTGCAAACTCAACAGTCATATTAGTACAGGTTGATCCATAAATAATATCGTCAACATATATTTGAACCATTAGAATATCATCGTTATACTTCTTAACAAAGAGTGTCTTATCAACACATCCCATCTGAAAATTATGACTTAGTAAAAACTTAGTCAGTTTTTCGTACCATGCTCTGGGAGCTTGTTTCAGACCATAGAGAGCCTTCTTAAGACGATACACATGATCAGTAAATTTAGGATCTTCAAACCCTGTTGGTTGTTCAACATATACCTCTTCATGTAAATCACCATTCAGAAAGGCACTCTTTACATCCATTTGATAAATTTTAATCTTTCTAAAACATGCAATGGAGATAAAAAGTCTGATTGATTCAAGACGAGCTACAGGGGCAAATGTCTCATTATAGTCAATACCTTCAATTTGCGTATATCCCTGTACAACTAGTCTTGCTTTATTTTGAATAATATTTCCAAGTTCATCAGATTTGTTTTTAAAAATCCATTTTGTTCCAATAATATGTTTATCTTTAGGTCTAGGAACAAGGTACCAAACATCATTTCTGACAAACTGATTAAGTTCTTCTTGCATCGCAAGAATCCAGTTTTCATCCGAAAGTGCTTCTTTTACGTTAACCGGTTCAATCTGGGATGTAAAGCATACGTAGTTACATATGTCCTCTAATTGTCTACGAGTGCGCACACCAGTGAGAGGGTTTCCAAGTATTAGAGAAGTTGGATGATCTTTAACAGTCCTTAATTCAGAATTAGGTTCACTTGATGAAGTTTCTTGTTTTTCAAGTATAAGCACTTCATCATTATCCGAACTAGGAATGGGTGTATTCAAAAGATCGTCAATCACAACATTTATTGACTCTTGAATCACACCAGTCCTGTTGTTCAGAACACGATATACACGACTGTTTAAAGAATACCCTAAAAAGATCCCTTCATCACTTTTAGTGTCAAATTTTCCCAAATTTTCACGGTCACGCAAAATATAACACTTACTGCCAAAAACTCGAAAGTATTTGACAGAAGGCTTTTTCTCAAACCACATTTCATAAGCCGTTTTATTATTAGATTTACAGATATAAACACGGTTAATAATGTAGCAGGCTGTATTCACTGCTTCAGCCCATAGATTCCTAGGGAGCTTCATGCTATTTAACATAACATTTCCCATTTCTTGAAGCACTCTATTCTTCCTCTCGACAATTCCATTTTGTTGAGGAGTTTTAGGTGCAGAAAATTCATGCGATATTCCCTGATCGCTACAGAATTTCTCAAAACCGCTATTTTCGAATTCGGATCCATGATCACTACGGATCTTAATGACTTGAGAACATTTTTCAGTTTGAATCCGTTTTATAATCTTTTTCACTTCATCAAGGGTTTCTGATTTGTCTCTCAAGAATGAAACCCAAGTGAATCTTGTATAATCATCTACAATAACTAAGATGTATTTTTTGCCACCTCGACTTTCCGTTCTTGTTGGTCCTATAAGATCCATGTGGAGAAGCTCGAGTGGTCTTGTGGTGGTATTGGAGTTCACCTTTTTGTGAGAGCTCCTAGTTTGTTTACCATACTGGCATTCACCACAAATCTTGTCTACTTTTTGCATCTTAGGTAGACCTCTAATTAGTTCACCTTTGCTCAATCTGTATAAATTTCGATAGTGTACATGTCCAAGGCGTTTATGCCATAATTCTGTCTCATCGGTATGGACCATGTAACACGTTTGTTTAGATGAGCTACTATCGCTTACTATATAGCAGTTTTCAGAAGTTCTGCGACCAGTTAATATTACAGAACCCTTTTCATTTATTATTTCACAACCTTGATTAGAAAATTTAACATTATGGTTGTTATCGCATATTTGAGATATGCTCAACAGGTTGTGTTTTAAACCCTCAACATATAAAACATTTTTAAATAAGGGAAGGTTATAGAGTTGGACCGTACCTTTGCCAATTATCTTGCAGTTGCTACCATCACCAAATGTGACTGACCCATCAGTCATATCTTTAAGATCGGTGAATAGTGCTTTGTCGCCTGTCATATGTCTGGAGCATCCACTGTCTAGATACCATTTCGAATGGCTTGTAGCTTTGAAAGCAGTGTGAGCAACCAAACAGACAGCTTTAGGAACCCATTTCAGTACTGTTTTGGGTTTAGGAGAATAATTGGTCTTCTTATGTTTATAGTTGTAAGAGTGACCTACAGAATTAGATTTTAATAGCTCCTTAAGTAAATCAATAATTTTTTCAGCTAGTGGGTTTCGAATCTGATTTTTAAAATAGCTGCTTTTGGGTTTAGGAAAAGTTTTTGTATTTTTAGAAAAAACTTGACTATTACCTTTTCCTTTTGAGTTAGAAGTCTCTCCTTTCACAAAATTGGAAGGAGTATTCTTCTGTTTAGGAGATGTGTTTTTATCATAACCCAACCCGGATCGATCGCCACATTTTCTTGATCCGGATAACAATTTTTCTAATTTTGGATCACCTTGGGCATATCTCCATGTGTCCTTCAAACTCAAAAGAGAAGATACTTCTTTTTTAAGTTTCTCATTTTCAGATTTCAAATTTTCAATTAGGGAGGTTTTGAATTCTAGATCACACTTAGACTTTTCAAAACTATCTGAAATTTGAGATTTTTCTAAAATAAGAGTTTCAAAACATTCTTTAAGTTTATAAAACTTTTCTTTTTGAAGTTTAAGTTTGACAGCAATTTTACAACTTTCCTTATATAAGGCATTGTAAGCATCTTGAAGATCTTCATCATATTCATGATCACTATCCAAATTTTCTTCACTTGTTGAATCATCGTGATCGGAAAAAGTAAACTTGGCTAGAGTCATAAGGGCCTTAAGTTCACTGCCCGACTCAGTTTCTGAATTTTCTGACTCAGAAGAAGCTTCAGAATCAGACGATTCATCCCAAGTAGCCAACATACCCTTCCTTTTGAATCTGTCCTTTTTAGGACATTTGTTTGCTAAATGCCCATATTCTTGACAGTTGTAGCATTGACTATCTTTCAATGATTTCCAAGTTTTAGACTTAGGTTTGGAACGTTTCTTTTCATTTGCCTTTTGAAAATCGACTCTTTTCTTACTTTTGAAAATCTTATAAAACTTTTTCGCCAAAAGGGCCATATCATCTTCAGACTTTTCTGAATCTGAATTTTCTTGAGTAAAATTTTTGGATGACTTCAAAGCGATAGATTTGCCTTTAGGAGCTTTAAAACTTAATTCATAGGTTTGTAAAGAACCAACTAATTCTTCTACCTTCATATTGTCCGTATCATGAAGTTCCTGGATTGCAGTTACCTTAGAATTGAACCGTTCAGGAAGAGAGCGTAGTATTTTTGCACACACTTTACTTTCAGGGATCTTATCGCCAAGACCCCACATTGAGTTCACAATGTCATTCAATCTAGTGTAAAAGTCCATAAACATTTCATTTTCCTCCATATGAAGTTCTTCAAATTTAGTTGTGAGGAGTTGGACTTTAGATTTCTTGACAATTGATGTACCTTCGTGTGTCATTTCTAAAATATCCCAAGCTTGCTTTGCAGTATCACAGGATATGATTCTTTTGAACTCATCCGGTGATAGTGCGCAAGTGATAGCATTTAGTGCTTTAGCATTAGCACTACTCTCATTTTTCTGAAGTGTGGTCCATTGGTAATACGGTGTAATTTTCATAGATTTTGAACCATCAACACCAGTTACTTCCATGATAGGAGGTTTCCATTCAGTTACTGTGGCTTGCCACACACTTTCATCCATTGATTTTAGGAAGATCCTCATTCTGGCTTTCCAATAGGCATAGTTGGAGCCATCAAAGGGAGGAGGTCTAGTAACTGAAAGGCTATCAAAATTTGACATCTTTTTATATAGCTTAGATCGTTAGCTCAGGAAATAAATCCAAATAAAAAGCAACAAATATGAGCTATTAGGCTCTGATACCACTTGAAAAGGCCAAGCTATATGTCCTAGAGGGGGGGTGAATAGGACTATGCCAAATTAAAATAAAATCAGCGGAAATAAAATAAACCAATAGCCTTACAACATGAATCAATTCACAAAGCTAAATTTAAATCACCTTGATAAATAGATATCGAGAGATTGATGCAAATTCAGTTCTAAGGACAACCTTACACCATAATCAACAAGGGCTTATGGTAGGACAACCTTATTTCTAGAACCTCTTTTGGATCAAGGACTCAATATTAATATAAGTAAATGAAATAGCAAGGAATTGAATTTAAATGCAGAAGTAAGATCTAAATTATTACAACAATCCCCACACTTGCTTGAAATGTAAATAGTTACAACATTCACATCCACTTGTACATTCCACACAATCGAATGATAAAAGATATGAAAATTAAGCAAGTATTCAAACCACAAGTCAAAGAGTTATAGTGGTTCGCTTGTGTGTACACCAACTGTTTTCCAACAGCCACACAAAAAGCTACTCCACTCCTAATATCCTCACACAGGGGATATTAGCGTTCACTAACAAATAGGTTTTCACAGGTTCACCAAAAACCTTTATAATTGTGTCTTTTTCACTTGGGCTTACACAATTCAAAAACCCCTCTTTTCTGAGTTTTCTGGTTTTCCTCAGACAACCAATACAATGAGATTTTTCTGGCTTAACCTCAAACAAAACCAAAAGTAAATGAATTTTACAGAATTGTAAAATACCTGGATTTCTCCTTTTTCGTAGCAGCCCGGTAGAACCAATCGGAGTAGATGATTTGAATGTCAAAGTTCAATTTCCAATACTCACATTCATAAGGTTCTAAGTTCTAATTGATTTTAGATTTAACTCGTTGGGCGTAGCTAAATTTGATTTTGATTCCAAGAAGAAGGAATAAGATAATTCCTCTTTTCAAATAAGATTGGAATATAGAAACAAAATCAAATTAAATAAGCTAGCAAAAAGGAATATTAAATAAGCACAATCTAGCTTAAAATAAACACAAACTTATCTCAGAGTGATCACTTGAAAATTTCTTGAATTGAATAGCGTTGAAGTTATGAAAACTCTGAATTTCGTGTTCAATTTATAGAAGCAGAAATCGCTCCTACGACTGGTCTTAGAAACCTACGACTGGTCGTAGCTCTAACAGATTTTTGAAAAAATAAGCGCGATCTTTAAAAGCCGTTCTACGACTGGTCGTGAGTACCCTACGACTGGTCGTAGATTCCTACGACTGGTCGTAGGACCAGTGATTTCGTTGCTGGACTTTAAGTCGTAGCTCCACGACTGGTCGTGGACGAGTCGAAGCCACACCTACGACCGGTCGAAGGACCTCCAGGACTGGTCGTGGGCGTACCAAAAATTCTGAAAAATCTTCAACTACTTAGGACTGGTCGTGGAATTTCTTGGACTAGTCGAACCAATGCTAGGACTGGTCGAACAAGAGCTAGGACTGGTCGTAGAATAGACCAACCTTATGTAATTTAAATATTTGATTAATGTATCCAAAGTGACCTACTTAAAGGGTCAACCTAAGGTCATTCAAACCTGAACCATGTCATATGGACATTGAACTTCAACCATTCAACGAATGTAGATAATTTGAATCATATCAGGCTTGAGATCTTGAACCATATCATGCTTGAGATCTTGAACCATATCATGCTTGAGATCTTCATCAACATAGAACTACTTCATGCGTTGTTTCTTTAGATTTGAACTTCAACATTGTAGCTTCTTGAGGCTTCAACATGTAGCTTCTTGAGGCTTCAACATGTAGCTTCTTGAGGTGTCTTGAATTCCAATAAATGATCATACAAGTACAGAACACCGATAGATGTTTTGGCACACAAAATTTGACAACCAAAGGAGCATGAGATCATAACACTTACAGGATCTCCTTTGAAGGCCTTTTGCATGAAGTTCCTGCTAAACCTAGTTGAGGCCCAACGTG
Source organism: Magnolia officinalis (assembly GCA_021015155.1). Lineage (NCBI taxonomy): Eukaryota > Viridiplantae > Streptophyta > Magnoliopsida > Magnoliales > Magnoliaceae > Magnolia > Magnolia officinalis. The sequence goes on from JAJHSJ010000009.1 coordinate 44,198,053, forward strand.
ATGTTTGTGAGAAATCCACCTCGTCCATACATTTTATCAGCCCATTTTAGGATTTTAGACCAAAAGTGAGTAAGATCCAGGACTCAAGTGGGCCCCGCTAAAGGAAAATGTGAGTATGGAAATTCCTACCATTGAAACCTTCCTGGGGTTAACAGTGATGTTTACATGCCATCCATACCATTAATAACGTCATTCTTGTTGGGATGAACTGAAAACACAGATATTAATCTGATTCAAAACTTCTGTGGTCTGTAATGCCCTGAATTTTGAGGGTCGAGCAAAGCTCTACTCCCGAGATCCAACACATCACTTATGCAACATGGAGATGATGTTCAGAATTTTTCCATATTAATGAGTTAAGCACGAGTAAGATTAGACCAAAACAACATATCATACTCCAGATATAATTAAATTAAGCAAACGGAAGTCTGTAGTATATGTATTTAAGTAAGTAAGTATTTCACAACCTCCAGAGTATGATGATGTAACCGGGCTCAATATCTACATGTATTGTTTCAAAATGTACAAAATGTGAAAAATTTAAGATGTCCAACTAAGCTAATTTTCCCAGCGTTCCCCACGTATCAACATGAAGTCTACATAGACCCGCCCGAAAGCTGATAGTAGGAGAACTCCTCCTCCTTGTCCATGAAGTCCTGCTCCGTCGCATAGACTTCATCATCACCTGCATCTAAACCAGAGTCTGGTTGGTGTTTTAAAACATCGTCTCAGAGTGGGAATGAGTGGCCAACTCAGTGGTACTATAAGGCAAAGGTTAACATGTTATCAAGTCAATTAAGCAGTAATAATAAAGCAACATAACAATCACTTCCTAACTACTCTTATTAATGTAGGAATCAAGTGCAAGTAATGATGCATGCCCTCACACAAAGCTCTCTCACAAGCGACTCTGACAACCAAGTTTGCGCATGACAACCTCCTTAAAGTGTAACTTCCTCGCCAAAGCACATGCAATGCGGTGCATGGTCGTGTTAGCCAAGTACTTAATTAAGCTTATTCATACAGCAGGTTCGGGAAGCTAAGGTACCTCCCTTCATATCATTAACCCAAACGAAAGATCCATTAGGGTCGTCAATCCTAGTTAACCACATACGATAGGCAAGTTGTAGGGCATCACCCCTAATGAAAAGCAGTCGATAGGCAAATTTAAAAGTTTATACTCATGGTTACTACGGGAAGGCTCGTCACCTCAGCGTATGTCGACAGCTCGAACACGGTGTCCCATACCACCATGCCCGGCTCATGAGTTTGGGTTGCTCACTGGTCACAATGGGGAGGCTCGTCACCCTAGCGTAGGCCAATAGCTCGACCAAGGTGTCCCATACCACCATGCCCGGCTCATGAGTCTTAGCGGATCATGGTACCATGGTTGAAACAGGCTTTTACATCAGTAAGTGGTGCCTTATATTCAAGCAGTGATGTCTATACATGGTAAACACACAATAAGTCAATCAGTTTGTTTGGTAAGTTCGATTGGTACGAGCACACGTTGACTTAATCGACATGGAACAAATAAGCGCCCCTTGTGGCCTAACCACTGTCGACAATCATCGTGTGACATGGATTCGTCGAGACCCAATGTGGCAAGACTAATTCAGCCATCTATACAAGGAATATTACTGATTGCCTGGGCTACGTTATAGCCCCAATCTTACTCAGATGCAATAGGTAGACACATGTGATAATCATATCATCATTTAACAAACAATCCAAATAAATCCCTCATTTGAACATTTCATCAAACACATTGAACATGTCACCAAGCACTTGCATTTTATCCATAAATTACGTAGCGGCAAATATGATTACATGAAAGAAACTGTACATATGATTAAGGTAATTGAGAATCCTATCTTAATACACTTAATAAATACAAATCATCAACATTTTCTCATTCAGACATTTTATCAAACACTTAAGTTACACTTCACCAAATACATAGACTAGATTAGTTACGACATATATTATGACAATTCCTTACACCAAGAGATCATTATGCATACGACAAACATGTATCCTAGATTAACAGTCATGGAAAGCACAAATCACAATTTCATGTTCATTCAAACATTTCAATAAACACATGGGATGCATCTTGTATTCAATATAGTTCACACACGTATAATATATCGGATACGTCGTATCCAAAACAATATAACAATAATCAAGTCAGACATAAATCATTAGTTGACATTGAAAGCATTGAAAATCATAACCTAAATGTTTATAGTCCGCACCTTTTGTCAGAATACTCGATTCTGACGCGGTTCGAATCCTACATTCTAAAAAATGGAACGTCGGGCACCTAAGCAATGAAATAGGTTAGCTATTTCGTCGATTACTCTATTTGGATCTCTAAATCAAGAATAGGCTTAGGTTTTCTTACCCAAATCGAAGTCGAAAACGATTGTGTAGCGAAGTGGAAACGTGATTTAGTGCGTGGAGTAGTGGAGAGAATCCCAGCAACGATCTCCCAAAGTCTCTCTCCTCTCCTTCCTCTTTTTTTTTTTCTCTCTTCTCTCTCCTAGGGTTAGAGAAATTTGTATGGAATAGAAATGGGGTGGTTTAAGGGCTATATATAAGCCCAGAAGTGATGCAAATGGCCCTAGGGCCATGGTATACTTAATTTATATCTAAAAGGCGACTGTTTTTGACGAACGGGGCTCATCGGGAGGTCTATTACTCACCTACGTCATAGGGTAAGTTCCCTGACAATGGATCTATGCCAGGATGTGATTTCGGTGCGATCTGATAAGCAGATCGACCGTGGGACACCCGTGTCAAATCAACGGTCATGCTTACTCGATCGGAGCCATAAGTATACGAATATGTATAGAAAATTTCCTTTTCCCATGGGTGAAGTTAGGTCAGAAACTGACGGTTCGAAATCCCCAATTTTGAGTGTGAACGAATGACCCAATTCACTTAAGTTATATTACATTTTCTAAAGATATTCGCGTTTCTCACACACTTTGCTCAGGGCTTAAGTTGTGCGCTTCAGGACACTATCTGGGCTCGATTCCCGCGATGGTCGTCAAGCCCAGTAGGACGGACATAACCCTATAGTTTTGAGGTCATCGGCTTTTCGATGCGTAGTCTAGGTCAGATAAGAGGTTTCAATGTACTCCCAAAAGCAACAGGCTCTTGGAGTTTCTCGTAGGTCTTAAGACGACATTGAGTCAGTGATACTCATGATTTTAGGTCTTCTCATTTGTGAAGATGGTGGTCCAAGCTAAATCCACTGATTATTTAGTTTAGTACTTAACTAAAATTTGCCTAAATTATACTACAGGATGTGGTCCTCGGGTAGTTTTATGTTTATCTTTTTGGCACTTTTAGTTAATGTATTATTTTAATTATTTTTTCAGTAGTTCATCATCAAGTCTACTTTATCTCCACCAAATTTCATTAAATTTTGTATTCTAGAAAAATTCTAAAAATTCTGGAAGTAGCAGCTGTCTGAACTAATAATTTTTAGACAGTTGTCACATCAACCTATATTCAACTATATTAAAATTTTTATTTTATTTTTAACTTATTTTTATATGAAACTATACTTATCAAGCTTCAATCTGACTTTTGAATCACCTAAAATCGGAGTTATACTGAGGGAGATATGACTTTTTGAAGTCAGCTTGAAAATGCAGAAAATTCTAACGAGGGTCCATCGAAATTCGGTGCACCGGCGGGGCGCCGCCGACTGGGGGCCCTGGTGGTGATTTTGCCCCTCGATTCTTGAAATGAGTGTATCTTGTAAACCGGAATGAGTTATTCAACATTTAATATATGATTTTGGGGTAGGAGAATCTTAGCTATCCAAATAACCTAGTTATTTCCCAAGATTCCATCAGGTTAATGGTTTAAAGTCTATTTTATTTATATTTTTACTATTTGTAGTAAATTTTAGTTTAATTATAGTTCTTCATCCTTTGAGCTTTAGGATTTGTGTCTGATATGAAAGTACTTAGAAATATTTGAAGAATAAGGTGGTGGAAGGTGAAATTTTTGAAGGAGATCGGTTGAAAGGGGGATTTGAGACTTTGAGATTGAGTTTTGAGAAGTCGATAAGGTGTTATGATAGAACCATTGCCCAAGGACGTCTAACTCCAAGTTGGCAAAAATCTGAGACGTTATATGGTCCCACAAATATTTCAACTGTGGACGTTCAATCATCACCTTTTAAGTTAACTTGAATATTGGATACGGTTCATTTTTGGCCTAATGTCCTAAAATGAGTTCACAAAAGGGATGGAGGGGGTGAGTTTCTATAACACCTCATACTTTCAGTACTCAGGTGTTGCCATGATTACCTAACCTATTGAACTATTCACCTCACTCTAACTTAAACCAAACCTTTAGGAATAATCTTCACACGTAGAACAAGCCATCCAACCATTGACTTCCAAGATCACTCACCACATTCCCAAGGAATCAACTATAGATGCAATCTAGACCCTTGAATCGACCATCAAAATCATCCCATGTGGACCAGGGCAAGCCCTGATCTTAAGATCAGGACCCAAATCATCAAATCCACCATTTATCAGATCCACACCATCCAATTTAATGGGTTACTACCTGATTATAACATTTAGGCCATCTAACCACTAATTCAACCTATGTATTTTATCTAAGCAGACCCTAGGGCCTTTGCCACCATTGATGTTCAGATTCAGAATGATCCGACCCTCGGATCAATGAAAATCCATAATTAGCACTCAAAATTTAAAATATGGCGCACCTGAGCTGCGGATCTGCCCCATCCTTTAGGTTGGGTCTTAACTCGAGCTGACGAAACAGATGGAAGAAGTGGATTGCCGAAATCATCATGATGGACCCCACCCTGAGTGGTGTGTGTACACAGCGGGTGTACACTCACGCCACACCAAAATGGCTGACTCGGTCAAACTGGGCCTAACCGTGAAACATGAAAAAGGAAGGATTTTTCCTTTTGAAATTTCCCACCCGTGGCTGGACGAACGGATGACGTCCAATTGGGACAATTTGTGGCCCACCATCAGGATCATTTGGCTGATCCAAACCATTCATAATGTCCAAGACGTTGGTCCTACCAATCCCTGTTGGTTTCAGCCGTTGGATTGCAAACGTGTGCACACAATCTCAGCCATAAATCAGGCTGTACGCACACCCATTTCCAAAAATGAAAAATCTCTGTTTTTCTTTCTACTTTCCACGTTGGCTATCTACGTGCGTAGCCTCCTGAGCATCCCATCCATCCATTGCGATCCATCTGAGCCCTCCAAACTAGGGGTTTTCCTAGCTATGGCTTGAGTTTTTCCTCCCGCTGCTACCACAACTCAAACCCAAGCCCACTAAGCAAAGCACTAATAATCATCCCTTTGGAGCATCCCACAACAGTCATGGGACCTATCCAAACCGTCCATACATTTCTAATAATTGGATCAGCCATCCGCTGATGAATCTTCATTAACGGCTGGGTTGTAAGACCCGTATCCTAGCCCATACCGTTCCGTAGGCTTCTGCGGTCCTCTCGGTCGAATTTCGACAACCTGCTATCTGTAACTGGTGTTTGCGCACGACCCTGAGTCATATCCTGTATTCCAGAGTTGGCTTGACCCAAGACTTGTACCCTTACGACCACGCAGTCGCCGTGGTTCCTATGCTGCGTCTCGCGCGCCGAGGCAATACCCGGGTCAGGAGATGTGGGCCTGCGTTCAGTTTGAGGAAAACGCCGCGCGTTGCAAATTCCAAGAGAATCCATCACATCAATCACCTCACTTGTCAAAGTACACCCATCACTCAACCCATTACTCTATCCCATCCCAAAGTACAAAAGCAACCTCAAAATGTCAACTTTCCATCACTTCACCCATCCCTCTCCCTATCACTCCATCACTCCATCACTCATATCCACCCATCCTCTCTCTCTCTCTCTCACTCATTTTCTCCATTTTTCAAGTAAGCAACCGACGTCCAAGCTCCAAGCTCCATGGATAGAGCTTGTGTGGCCCACCTTCCTAGCTCCCATCTCCACTATCCAAAGTCCATCTCAACCGTTAAAATCCACCCCTTGGAGCTCTAGATCATGTTGGCGGAAGAAGGAAGAGGAGATCCAATGGTGGGTGTTCATCATCTCGATTTTGATGATTTAAGGGCCCACATATGGTGAGACCCGTCTTGATGTATGCATTGTATAGGGAGGGCCCATAGTGGCGGGGTCCCTCTCCTTCACACGTTTCTTCCTCTCTCCTTCTCTCTCTTTCTTTTATTTTTTATGTTAATAATGAGGTGTGTGGCCCACCTAATGTGTGCATCTACGTCATCCATCACGGTGGAGCCACCTTGGTGTATGTGAGAAATCCATGCCATCTAGCCCCATGTGGGACCCACCTGGCTGAACGAATTGGCTAGGTACCTCACACCAGTTATATAGCTGGGGTATTGACGCCACCAAGCTCTGTGGGTCCCACTGCTGCGACGTCAGCAAGCTTCGTGGACACCACCCCCGATGTATGTGTTAGATCCAAACCGTCCGTCCGTGGGACGTGGACCCCACTGATGTTTGTGCTCCATCCATGCCGTTCATCATCTGGACCCACCGTGATCTATGTGTGCATCCACACCGTCCGCAAAGCAAGACGGTGGGACCTACGTAATGATTGGATCTTATCTAAGTTGTCCGTCCATCTTAATGGACTGGTGGGCCACGTGTGTGGTCCCACCTTGATGTATTTGTGGATGTGGTGTCCACCGTCCATTGCAGGATGATGGAACCCACATGAGATATGTATCCTACATCCAGGCCGTCTGTCCAGGGCCTCGAGGCTGGTGCATATATATATATATATATAAATATATATATAAATATAAATATAAATATAATATAATGGTAGGCCCTACGTTGGATCCACTTGATATATATGTGATATCTACACAGTCCATCCTTGGGACCCACCTTTGATGTATGTGTTCATCCACGCCTCCCATTTATTGTAGGTGTGGGCCCACCCCACACGTGTGATACGTTTGGGTAGGTGGGACCCACCTTGATATATGTATTTGTATCCACACTGTCTATCTGGACGGTGTGGTGGGTGGAGCCCGCTGTGATGTATGTGTGACACCCACTTGCCATGTGGGACCTCCATGATGTATATGATATTTGTATGGCCCATATGTGCGGTCCAATGTGATGTTTATGTGGCCCATTTGGTGAGGCCCATTAGATGTACTAAGGCCCATGGGTCATGGCCCATTGAGATGTATTTTTGGTCCATATGTCATGGCCCATTGCGATGTATTTCCGGCCCATATGATGAGGCCCATTATGAAATATTTTCGGCCCATTTGGCAAGGCCTATTGTGATGTATATGCGGCCCATGAGTGAGGCTAATGTGATGTATTTATGGCCCATTGTGGTGTATATTAGGCCTCTGTATGAGTCCATGGGCCCACTTTGTGTTTAGCTCTATGTGGGCCACTCCTTGGGAGCAATGTTGGTTAAATGTCCATATTGTTGGGCAATGATGGTTAAATGTCCACATGGTGACCTTCCCTTAGGCCCTTTGTTAGGCCGATTATCAAGGCCGATTATCAAGGCTGATTTCGATTGCCGATGCCGATTATCGAGGCTGATTTGATTGTTGAGGCCGATTCTAATTGTCAAGGCCGATTATCGAGGACAATCCCGATTATCAAGGCCGATTCCGATTGTCGGGGCCGATTATTGAGGCCGATTCTGATTGTCGGGGCCGATTATTGAGGCCGATTCCGATTGTCGAGGTTGATTTCGATTATCGAGGCTGGTTATCGATACCGATTATGAGTATGTGACAACCTAACATCATGTACATTCTCATACACATCATCTGCATGTTTATTATGAGATATGGTTGACCATTGCATATGTCATTGGGCAGGTTGTTATGAGATTCCCTGATAGGCAGAGATTGTCTCACATGAGTGCACAGTATGTGCAGGATTAATGCATGACTGGATTGTATGACTCATGCATCTCGCATTGTGTGTTGTGATTACTGTATGCCCTAGCGACATTAAGGCCGTAGCTTCCATAGGCATGTCATGGATGGCTAGATGAGACACCAGAAATGTTTGGTTCGAGCATCTGGGCACTTTGGATGTCCTTGGGTGAAATTCCCTAAACCTCCGTGGCCAGGAGACGCTCCAATGTCTAGACCGAGTGGATTACATGAGCACCCGAGTGCCGAATACCAGTAGGCCACGTCTCCCACTGTGTCGTGGTTGGTTGGAAGGGGGTGTGGCCTTGTCCGCCCGATTCGTAGTGGGCAAAAATAGGCTGAGTTTGACCAACTCATAAATGGGTCCGCTATCGACGTGCCGAGTAGGTATTGGCTGATTACTGGCCAGGTGGGTAGTGAGGTCTCTTCCACTCACCTGGTTGCGCGCGATGGGGCGACAATCTGGTTGGGAGTGTACTAGACCCCAGTGATGATCCCAGAGATGTACAGTACTGATTGGTGGGGCAACTGTTGCATACTCAACATTTTACTCATTCATTCATTCATTCACTGTTCACTCGGGCTGGTGGTGCATAACTATTTGTTACGTGTACCTTCACAATGGCCAGGATTTTGGTTGAGGCGCGTGACTAACCTGAGATCATTAGTTTACCACATTGAGTATGACTATCCAAATTTAGGTATGAGACCGGTTTGGATAGAAGTCCTTTGTGATGGACCCTATAGCATGCAATACTACGTACTATCATCCCGACTTCACACTCCAGCTTGGTCATTTCATTCGCACCACATACTACATTGCATTCGCGACATATGGTATTTTGGGTTGCTACGTTTCTGCATTTATATGGACTAGATGAGGTTGATGATATTCGTGGGTTTTCAAGATTTGCATATTGCATTACATCATTGGCATCTAATATTTAGCTCTCTATGATTCTGCATTTGCATAGTCGATCCGCATTGCATATTCTGATATTGAATGATTTATAGAGTTGCAGTATTTCTGTTTACTCTGATATCGTATGATTTATGGCATTGTATTGCATACTTGGCACTTACCTTGTGCACACACTTTCACCACCCTCTAAGCTTTCTATAAGCTTATGCACGATAGATGGGTGCAGGTGGCGATAGGTTGTAGCAGCGTTGAGCATGGAGCATGTAACAGTCTTATGGAGCTTTGATTTTCGATATATGTATTTCCCTTTCAACATTGTATTTAAATATTTATATTAGTGGATATGTGATGATGATGTTGTTCTTATGATTTGGGTATACTTGTGGTTATGCTTCTTATGAGATAAATTCGTGTTGAAAATCCTCCTTGTAGGATCCCAAGATCGGCATCTGGCATATGAGTACTGAGAGCCGAGAATGGGGTACTATGGAGGCTGTCGACACCGGATTTGGCGATCAGAAATTTTGTGAGCCCGATTTTTGAATTTGGGGCGTGACATGGGTCATCTCCTTCGTTTAAGCAGGAAACCCATCAGCGTGGGATGGGCCCCATTTGTTGATCTTGGACATTCATTTGAGGACCCACAACCATAGGATTTCACCCATGTCATTGTCATATAACCATACAAATGATGGTGGCCGAAACCAATAGAGTTTGGAGACAAACTCTCCGTGTTAGCTCCGAATAACTGCTAACCATGAGAACTAATCCAGGGATTAGTTACAAACTGTCTTAGGGCTGAGAAAAGTCTATAAAAGGCCACTTTCTTTTAGGGAAACCATCCAAAAAAAAAAAGAGAAAAAGAAAAATGAGAAAGAGAAAGAGAGTGAAAGGCGTTACTGCTGCTGCCGCCACTGCCACACCGACTCAAGGACTCGTTTGAGCCACAGTTCAACTCAGGGTTCCTCCCCTGTCCAGAGAGAAAAGAAAAAGAAAGTGGAGAGAAAGAGAGAGCAGAGAGGGAGTGAGCTTAGGTGTCGAGTCAAGTCAACATGTTGGTGCGGCACCTTACTGCTGCTCGAGTTGCGGACCACTGACTCTATGGATCGTGAGTGCGGGGCGCTACAGAGGAAGAAAAAAGAAGACGAGAGGAAGTGAGGAGAAATGAGAGAGAAGAGAGAGCAGGGAAGGAGAAGATAGAGAGGGAGAGAGAAACATGATGCTGCTGCTACACCGAGTTGGGTCGGTGGCTGCTACACTTTCTAGGAGCTACTGGACGTTCCGGCGTTAGAAGAGAGGAAAGGGAGATAGAGGACGTTGCTGTTGGTGCACCAGGATGGGCCAACTTTACAACTGAGTTTTGGTCAAACCAGCAGAGGGAAAGGAATGAAAGGAGTCTCTCGGGTTGGTGTTGCACCGAGTGAATAAACTCGGGTTGATTTGCTACCTGGCAGGGCCTGCTCAAACATTACCTGAGTCCAGACATTGCTGGACATCCGAATAAAAATAGAGAGGAGAAGCAGAATAAAAGAAAGAAAGAAAGGAGAAGAGAGAGAGGAAGAAAAACAAGAGATAAAGAAGGAGAGCTTGGGCCCGGTGGTTGTTGAGTTGACTCGATTGAAACTGAGTCTAGCTGAGTCAAGTTGGGCTTGGGGCTGGTCTAGGCCTAGTTGGACATTCCAGCATGGGATGAGAGAGAGGAAGGATGGGTGGTCGTTGCACCTACCGAGTTAGCTCGGGTGAGTTGTCAAGCTGAGTTCGGGTTACGTCAAATAGACCGCACCTCGAGGTGAGTTAAAACCTTGTATATTAGCCTTTTAGAAGAATGTTAGTTATTAAATCCTTATTTGGCAATAATTATCTACTTCCCTCCTTATCCTTATCTAGTTCTCAGTCATGTTGGATTCATGCTAGTGAAGGTGATTCGAGTTGAACCCATTTCAATCAAAATTTGAGGTGAGGACTCACCCTTTGAGCTTCCCAGTAAAATTCATTAATCTAGACAAATATGATGCCTTGATTTCTCCCATTGAATTATTTATCTTACTATACGAATATGCTAATTTGTTGCTCACTTGATTCCTGTGTTAGATAATGAACATGTCTCTTTAAATATAACAAGCATAAATGATTTGATGGTAACATGCTATCTTTAGTTTTACATTTGTTAATTAACTGTATGCTTGCTGCTTGCGCTTATGTGATGTATTGAATGGAACCTGTCATGAACTTACCATCTTGCGGTCCATATTTGACTTACGCGGCTTGGACCGAATATTTACCCAACGTGCCTTGGATCGCTTATTTACCCTTCGTGGCTTTGATGGAACATTGGCGCACTTTTGTGGCATATTGGTTATATTCACATATCTTGTTGGTTTTCTAGTTATCTTGCGGTATTCAGTTGTATTGTGATTTCAGGGTGGAGCAGGAGTTCGCTTATCGATTTTCTCGCCATCTTGTGGTGTTCACATACGATATTATTTTCGGGTGGTCTGGAGTTCGCATGTTGTTATCTCTTCATCTTGCAGTATTCAGTCATATTATAAACTTTGGGTGGATCGGGAGTTCGCTTATCGATTTTCTAGCCATCTTGCGGTGTTCATATACAATATGATTTTCGGGTGAAGTAGATGTTTGTATGTTGTTATCTCTTCATCTTGCGGTGTTCACATACGATATGATTTCTGGGTAAAGTAGATGTTTGTATGTTGTTCTCTCTTCATCTTGCGGTGTTCAGTCGTACTGTGATTTTCGGTTGGAGCGGGAGTTCGCTTATCGATTTTCTAGCCATCTTGCGGTGTTCACGTACGATATAATTTTCGAGTGAAGTAGAGGTTTAAAGGTTGATTTTTTATTCACCTTATGGAGTTCACTTGTACTGTGATTTTCGGGTGGAGCGGGAGTTCGCTTATCGATTTTCTAGCCATCTTGCGGTGTTCACGTACAATATGATTTTCGGGTACAATAGAAAGTTATATGATTGATTATTTGACTCTCTGGATACATTCACTTGCATTGTAATTGCTATTATATTTTGTTAATGATGAGATTATGACACTCGACTTAATTTTTGTATATAATCATGATTATGAATTGCGCCGTTTAATATATCCATTCTCGTGACTTGCAATCTATCCGGGCTTATGAATGATGAGTGTGTAATCTTAGAGGGTACTCTTCACATTCGATATCCATTGACATTATCAAACCGTAACACTTGTGCGGGTGTAGAGCGAGCCAATACCGTTCATTGGGTCGTTAGAGCAAATCGGGTAGCTGAGGAGCTAGACGGGGTTCCTACGGCCCATGTTGAGCTCTATCATTAGTCGATAGATTTCTATCTTTATTTGATGAACTTTGTTATTTGGGATTGTATAAGTCCTATATGGGCGTTACATTTGGAATTTTGTGATGATCAAAATATTTTTATACAATGCATGGTTTATTCCACAAACATTTGCTGCTAACTCTGATTAATGATAAGCGGTTCAAATTTACACTGAATTTTAAAGGCCAACACTCATTTTTTTAAGAAAACGAGTCATATACTCGGGTTCCAAAAACTGAGGTGTTACAATTTCTGACAAAAGTCGGGGTGGGCCCCAGATAGGTTTCTAGCGCAGGAAGCCTCTAGCAGGAAATCTGCGTCCAGATCTGGACGGGATTGGGAAGCGGATCGGCTGTTGTACCACACACCAGCTATAGCTGGTGTATTGACGTCAGCAAGTTCTGTGGATCCCATCACGAGGTATTTGTTATATCCAAACCGTCCATAAATTTTTTGAGCTCGTTGTAGGTTTTGAGTCGAAAAATAAGACAGATCCAAAGATAAAGTGGACCACATTGCAAAAAGCAGTGGGGGATTGAACGTCTACCATTGAAACCCTTTTGAGGGTCACAGAAGTTTCTGATAAAGTGGATATGATTCATTTTTTGGTTAATGCTCTAAAATGATCTTGAAAATTTGATGAACGGTGTGGATATAATAAATACATCATTGTAGGGCCATGTAACTTTGATCTCCTTAGAACCGTTCATACAACTCGGAGCTCGAGGAGCATCGACGCTCGTCTTCGCACGACACGTATCTGCATGAGCTGTATAGTTAGACACAGATTGCGTCCTACCTAGGGCTATGTGGGGCCCACCGTGATGTAATTCTGTTATTCATGTCATTCATTGCTTTTCTCAGATCATTTTAAGTTTTGATATTAAAAATTAGGTAGGTCCACAGCTCCAGTGGACCACACCAAAGGAAGCTATAGTGATAATGACACCCACCGTTGAAACCTTTCTCAGGGCCACCGTGATGTTTTTTTTACCATACAACCTATTCATAAGGTCATGTAGAACGTGGATGAAGTTAAAACACCAATATCAGCTTGATCCGAAACTTCTCCAGCTCACAAGAAGTTTTTAATGGTGGACATTTAATCCCCACTTTGTGGTTCACTTAAGCCTTGGACCTAGCTAATTTTATGGATAATATCTTAAAATGATCTGAAGAAAATGATGAACGACATGGATAAAACACTTCCATGACGGTGGGCCCCACAGAGCCTTGCCTGAACGGATTAGCGTCTTGGTAGGGTAGGACGCAATCCCCATCCTATATAGCTGGTGTGTGGTACACCGGTCCATCCGCTTCCCAAAGATTGATGGAAACCGACTGGTGGGTGCTCTGTGGGCCCACCATGATGTATGTGTTTCATCCATTCTGTTCATCCATTTTTACCGATCATTTTAGGGTTTCACACCAAAAATGAGAGGGATATAAATCTTAGGTGGACCACACCACAAGAAAACATAAGGCTTCCGGAGGAATTTTCTACAAAGGAATTCTACATGGGCCCTTTTAGTGGTTTTGTGGGGCTTACGGTGATGTATATGATTTATCCACATGGTCTATCCGCTTTTTCATATCATTTGGTGGCATAAAATAAAAAATGAGGTAGATATAAGGCTCAAGTGGGCCACATCGCGGGAAATAGTGAAATTTGGGTGCCTACCAATGAAAATTTCTCAGGACCATAGAAGGCCTTGATCATGCTAAAATTTGTATTTTTCCTTTTTCATCAAGGTACATGTGACCTTATGAAGAGGTTATATGAGAAATAAACATTACATTGGATTCTAGGAAAGTTTCAACAATAATTTTATTCAATTTCCGTTAGTTTCTATGGTGTGGTCCACTTGAGTGTACTTCATTTTTTGGGCTCATGCTCTAGAATGATCTAAAAAAGTTGATGGACTGTGTGGGTCAAACACATAAATCATGGTGGGGCATGCATAAAGAAGTTTTACATGTGAAAAGTTGGTTTTGTATTGCGCAAACAATTTAAAGATAAAAAATTGCCATAGAAACTTGAAAAGGGGTAATTTTGGAAGCAAAAAATTTTTGTTTAATGAAAAATTCATGGAGCGCATTCCGCATTCACCATTAAGATAGACTCCTATCATGGAAAGAATTCAATGAAAAATCACTTAGCGCTTTCCTTCTTCCGCGTTAACAACGCATTAACAAACACCACTAAACATGGAACATTTTCTAAATTCCGCATTAAATGCAAAAATTTAGCGTTAACAAACAAGCCCTTATTATGTACATGTGTACAATACCAATATAGCTATCCTAACATTACATATATTCTCCAACACGAATCTGACCGTTGGGAATCATCCCCATTCATAGATCAAGCAATCTGACCGTTGACTTTAAGATAAGATCATATACCCAAATATTCTCACTTGTCCATCATAACCTGAAATAGCGGTGAAGACTTCTTGAGTTGAAGAAGGAATATGCCAATATGCCCTAGAGGGGGGTGAATAGGATCTTTTTAAAATTTCTATGATTTATAAACAAAACCTACTTCACTAATCCTATGATCATGCAATTCTCAGGATTACTCAAATGTAACTCTACTGGCTTCCAAGCCTGGTAGAGGATCGAATCACAAACTGCTTAAAGAGTGAATAATATAAAGTCTAGTTCATGATGGATATGAATGTGTAGGTGTGTGAGAAGTGATCAGATATTCAGATATGGAAATATTAACGCAAATCACTCAATCAAAATAACACACTCAAACACAGACATTTTATAGTGGTTCGACGATAAGTCTACTCCACTCCTGGTTGCCGCACTCATCCCTTGAGTGTACCAAATTTCACTAAGGAGGTTTCCCAGGGTTCACCTCAAACCTAAGGTTTTAAATCAGGTTCACCTTCAACCTTTACACAGAGGTTTCTACTCGGTTCACCTCAAACATTGGAGTTTTACTGGTTTACTCCTAACCAGATGTTTACGCTCTCCATAGAGCAAGGGTCCACACAATGCACCCGGATGTTTATGCTCTCCACATAGCAAGGGTCCACACAATGCACTTACTACGTACACTCCCGCCGGAGGCCTCCTTGAGGACTTCAAAGGGTGAGAACTACTTAAGACCCAATGCTATAAAGGAATGATCACAAGTGTCCTCCTGGACTCTGAATACTTACAAATAATTTGATGAATCTCATACAGTGCAGAGGCGAAGATCTCTTCCTCCTTGTTGACGAAGAGTCTTTTGTAACCTTGATCCACAACACAAGATAGTATACCTACACTCGGCTTCAGGTTGGGTCAAGGTTGTGATGGAATCCTACTCTCTAAAGGTTTTCCTATAAGGAATATAGAGTAGTTCCAATCTTATGCATTTAAAGCATCCCAGCTTAATGATTTGCCATTAAGGTAGTAGCTGGAGGATCCTTGAATGCGGAAGTTCATTCCCCAGTCCACTCTATTGAATGTCAATGGTGAGGGTGATTTGGAGGATGAACTCCCATGAGAGAAAGGGCTTTAGATATAGGATATAAGTTGACACACTCAAAAGATCTCTCTTCTTTCTCTCACAGTAACAAAAGACAAGTCCTCTATATATAGGCAAAAAGTTCCAACGGATATAAAACGATTACATTTATGACAGAGTTCGATATCATCGAGTAGGTTCGATATCATCGAGCATATACTTTCGATAGCATCGATGGTTTGCTCGATGACTCGGACTCAATGTCATACGCTTTTTAAACTCTTGGCCAATTGGTCGATGAATCGAAACTATTGTCAATATCATCGGATTTCGAACTCCGATTCCATCGATGACAGGTTCGATCCATTGACACTTGAAAAATGAGAGAGACTTGACTTTGAAATATTTCAGGTTTTCATGAGTGATCCGGGAACCGTCGAGATCATCAGAATTTGAATGTCGATGATATCGAGATCAGAGTCGATGCATCAATAAATCTAGCGGATTTGACTTTAAGCTTGCTGGACGATTCATGTCTTTGTTCGATGCAATCGACCTGGTGCTGATATCATCGATATTTGAAATATCGATTCTATCGAAGGGTCCCCGATCATAGTTAAAAACAACCTGAAATATCAGCTGTAAGAAATGCACATCCACTATCGATATCATCGATGGACATCCGATCTTATCGATATTTGAATTCAAATCATATCGGACGGTCATCGATATATCGAAGGAATTTGAGATTTTCATTAAAAAACAGGGGCGCCGAAAATCTTCCTGTCGATCTTATCGAGCCACTTTCGATGGACTCGAGATTTGAATATCGATGATATCGATATGTGTATCAATACATCGATAATTCGTCCAGATATGTTGTGAAGTTGCTGGACATATTTAGTGCTTATATCGATGGTATCGATAGGTGTATCGATACATCGATAAATCTGTCCAGATGAATATTTAGTTGCTGGACACTTTTGGTCCTCTCATCGATAATATCGTTAAGGTATCGAGGACATCGACAGTGCAGGTCGATCATATCGAGGGTGCTTCGATAAAATTGACAAGGCGAGAAAAACTTAGAGATTTCCTATTTTGCAAAAAGTTTTCTCACCCTAAAACCCTATGATTTCTAGCTTGTTTTTAAGGGTTTACTTTACCTGGTGTTTTGGGTCATGGGATGTGAGGCTTTAGTTTTACCTGTGCCGAGCTTGTGCACATCCGGTTGAGGCAGACGCTTGAATTGATCTTCCTATTGAGTTCTGTAGACAGTCTGACCCACCACTCACGTAACTTGATAAACTAGGGCACTTTCAATCTCTCCCTTTGTCAATTACATGACAAAATCCCCAAAACACCCTAAAATGTTCTAGACAAACACACCCTAAATTGTGTGTACATGTTATTACACAATTTTACAGTTTCTAACCCATATACACGACCCAATAGCTGATCCCCCTTTCTTGTAAACTCCAACTCCCCCTTGCTTGTTGCGGCTGCTCCCCCTAACACCTGCAAAAACCTTTAAACAGATATACAATTTCCATTCGGGGTGTTTGTGAATGTTCTCCCCCTTTTTGTCAGTCATTGACAAAGATATCTCAGATGATATTGACTGAAGCTTGAAACACTTGGGAGAACCAATCAGGTAGAAGCAAATCAGTGATGTATAAAAGTTGTAACTCAATTCAATCAATTTCAGAATTCATGAATGCATATTAGATACGATAGAGCAGTTGTATAGCAGATTTTAATCATACGCAATCCATAAGTTGACAAACCAGGGAAACGAAACACAAATATGGCAAAAAGAAATTGAGCATTATATTTAGCCATAACAGAACCAAAACTGCCCCAGAAGGCAGTAAAGCCCAAGCCAAAAAAAATTATTCAGTCCAAAAGATACTGCTCCACACAGCAGTAACCAAAACAAAGTATTAAGCCCATATATGGGCACCCAACAACATTCACCAGCATTAGCCCAGCCGTAGGCATATACAATCTAAAAAAAAAACTGTGCACATCTGGAAGGCTGTCATACACACCAATGATTGTGAAGATCATCCAAAATGATACTGATGTTTAAACGTGAGTTAAGAGAAAGGTGTGTATGATAGCATGTATGAACCAGCCTCACGGGGCAGAATGAGATGGCATCGTGTCATCCTGTCGACACGTCATCAAATCCACCAAATGTTGAACCGTGTTTTGTACTTGTTGAGGGTCAAATATTGCACATCAGACCCTAGTTACTGCTTAGATTTATGAACATGATGCCGTTTAATGGCCCGCTTTTATCGTGTTCGTGATGCAGAGTGTATTTGCAAGCATGAACTGAAAAAGGGAGTTTAAATCATGGATTTAACGTTCTAAAGTCACCAGAGCAAGGGACGGACTCCAGGGGACCAAGATCAAGAAATTTACACACCAGAGATCCGCAAAAATCAAGAAACTAAAGCTCAAGTGGCCTGGAACTGGTCCAGAATACAAGATCACGGGATTCCCACCATCAGTCCGGCTCAAGACTTCATGCATGGCCTAATGACCATAAATTAACCGTACATGCCGAATGTCAGCCGTTAGATCCTGGTGGAAGTGGCTTAACGGACAGATCAGCCCTCAGGATCATGATTCTGGACCCACCTGCTGTTTGGATGGGCCTCATCTTCGGTCCCTACGGGTTAAATGATATGACAAAATGGATGGATGGAGCGGATTTCTCGAAAACATCAAAGTGGGACCCACCTTGCATGCGCACGTGTACAGCCCACGCACTCCCGCGTCCCACCGAGACCATCCAAGTCAGTCAGCGCGAGCTGACCGACTCCTGCTCGAATACAAACAGAGATTCGTATCTCTGTTGCGCAACGGACGAACCACGTCCATTTAGTGGGCCACCACCGTCGATCAGGCGGTCAATCTGGACCGTTCATTCACTCCAACGGACAAAACCGACCGTATAAAGGGTGGGCTTTCAGATCCCAGCACGCGTACACATGAGGAAATCATCACCGCATCAAATGGACGATGGAAACAAAATTCCATGGGCCACCCTTAAATCCATCCAAAACCAGCCATCTCTGGGCAGTTTTTCGTGAGAGAGCGAATGGACGGTGTGGATTTTTCAAACATCAGGGTATGTGGGTCCCACCAATCAACCAGCGCAGCATCTGTGCAAGCTCTGTTCGCGGCAGAGAGCTGCGGCCAATTCAAGTGGGCCGTCGTCGCTGATCAGATTGGTAATCCAAACCGTCCATCATGTAGACCGTCAAAAACCATCCTAGGGGATGTTTGTTCTTTAGAAGGAAAGCAAGGAAAAAGGGGCTGTCCGCATTACGTTTTGCTGCGTAAAGGCAGTTCTGCACCAACTGACTGCGTGGTTGCGTAAAACAGATTATGCAGAGAGATTTCCAAATCTCATGGGCGGAAAGGAGCCTTCACCGACTTCCATCAGCTTATAAAAAGGAGACGTCAGGGAGAGAAAGGGGAATCAGAGCTTGGGCTGGAGCTTGGACGTGAACAGGGAAGGAGAGAGGAGTTTTTAGAATTTTAATTATTTTTCTTTCTATTTCTTTTTCTGTTTTATTTTCTATGAACCCTATGGCATTTAGTTTAACCATGTTGGGCTAAACCCCTTAGCTAGGGCTAAGGGGTGAAGCTTGTAGTGAGATGGGAGTGTCTTCTATGCCTTTAATTTAATTTGAATTTAAGAATTGAGTTTGTTATTAGTTTGATTATTAAGGAAATATTTTTAGTCTTTAATGGTCTGTTGTGACTGAAATTACAATGGGTCTGCAATAGCTTTGAGTATTTCCTTTTCCTTTTGATGTTTATGACGTCAGGAAGCCCTGTTGTTTACCATCGTCTCCTGGGCATGGTTAGATGACGGTACCCTTCCTAACCTTCATAAACATGTTGACTGGTTGGTAATTAGTTTAATTCTGTTGTTTGCTTTGTCTCCTGGGCATGGTTTGGTGATGGAATCCATTCTAATTCATATACCTCTCATCTCTTGAAAACTATATCAACATCAGTTCATTTGATTTCCATGATTTTTGATACAGGCATAAGATCTCCCTGATCTCTACAAGTGGATCCTCTGAATCCCTAGTCTCCCTTCCTCTGAATTTCTTAAAGTTTTACATTACTATTTCACCATTATTCCCCAAATCATACTTGGTTTAAAATTCATCTTATTCTAGTTCTAGTCCTAGTTAGTTTTAGATAACGTACAGGTTTCAGTCCATGTGGATTCGACCTCGGTCTTACCGAGATTATTACTACATCACAACCCTATACTTGGGGAGTGAACAGTACTCCTTGAACCATTCTCTCCAGGACTGTGAGCCTTTCTTTTATTGAGTGCATGTCCTTCTGAATCGCTCCAATCCTGTCCAGTTTGAATCTTTTGCCATACCCGGCTGACGATGTGGACGGAGCTGGATCAGGTCCACGAGGTGCATCTTCAGCCATTGCAGCCACTTCCATGGGATCGCCACCTTCTCCTTCAACCTCTTCTGCCTGGATTTCTTCCTCAGGGTTCTCCTTGTACTCGTGAAACTCCAAATCCATTTTCTGGATATTTCCTTTATTGAAAACTTGGAGCGGGAATACCAGATCAGTAGTCGATGAGAACTCGATTTTGTTACATATCATGTTGATAATCCAAGGGTATGGTAGATGGAGGTCCCTAGATGTGTGGATGGCATTTACCAACTGAGAAACAATTAGAGATGGAAGGCATATCTTTGACCCTTTGGCAACTGAGTATACGATCATGGTCATGAGGCCGGTGAGATCGGACCTGTTGGTACTTCTGGGATAGATGCTGGTAGCGAAGATACCATGCAAGATCCAAAATCTGGGATCCATATACCTGGCTTTTAGTGCATTCCCTTGGTGCCAGGGGATGTCCCTACCATTGCAAAGATACATAGTAACCCTGGATCGAATGTCCATGTTATTAAGATCCATCTCTGGGATACCTTCCGAGACCATGTTGAGTCTAATAGTTTCGGCTATTGTAGCTGGCGTGATAAACACATCATCACCACCCAAAGATACCATGAACGACGAAGGGTCAGCCACCGGTGAATGACACGCAGCAAGGAAGTTGCATGTTCTCTCAAGTTGGCATGACCCACCAAAGTTCATAACAGGCAGCCAATCTATTGCGGCAAACAAGGGTTCCGATTTATATGGTTTGAGGCATTCCCTGTCTGCCCTTCTTTCATGAATAAGCTTCCTGCCCATGTTTTGGGTGGTCGTGAACTTGCTCCATTTGGAGGAGGTGGTGCTAGAGATTCGGTTTGGGACCCACCTCGTGATCTTTGCCGAGTGGGGATCCCACTTTCCGGGGCTCTTGCTCTTTCTCTAGAGGCGAGGACTTTTTGTCGGGTAGCTCTTGAAGACTCCCCCTGACCAGATGCTACACCTTTGTCCTTTCCCATGTGACAGATACGATTTAGGAAAAAAAATGACAAAACGACAAATACCCAAAAGAGAATGGTCTCCTGACGTGTTAGAAGGGTATTACCCGATTTGAGGAATGAATTGAGTAGTCCGACGTGGCTTCGACTGATTTGGTCGAGAGAATTGAGCAGAGAAAGTGACAGAGAAACTCTTTGAGAAAATAATAACCTTTTTCGTTTCGCTGGTTTTTATCGGGCGGCATCTGTCGATATGATCGACCATTGTTTTGATAATATCGAGAGGTTACTTATCGATTCTATCGAGTCTGTTTTCGATATCACTCTTGGCCGCCCGACTTTTCATACCCTAAAGAGGTGTCGATAATATCGACCTTTTATCGATAAATCGAGAACGTCATATCGATAGTCACATCGAAGATGAGAATTTTCAGTTTTCTGCATTCAGACAGATCTTCAAATATACTTTTCATATTTCTATCAATAGTATACACAACGATAATTATGTACACACACTGTACACAGAAAAATTATAAACATTTGATTGTTTACTCAAAAAGAGGAGGTTAAGCACCTTAGATATATCATTTGACGTTCAACAAAAATGTTTCCTCATTTTAGCACAGGTTTAGATTCTGATACATGATCTGAACTAATTCTTTCTTACCCATTTCATTTTGTTGATCAATTTGAGTGGTGGTGCAGGGGCATTGTTTTTATCCATATCCTTAATAGAACTTTTGAAGTTTTGTATTTCTCTGGTTGATAATTCGTTAACATGATTTGGACCAGAGTAAGGTTTAGTCCTCTTAGGTGTTATGCATTCATCCTCTTAATGACCTGAATCACCACACAAATAACACACTGGAGCTGTTTTGGTTTTACTCCCAGAAGCAGCAGATTTTCAATTCTGGGAGCTGCATTTCCAGTCTTTGATTTATGTTTTTCATATCTAAGACCGTTTTTATCGTTTCTAGGTCTTCCCATTCCTAACAGTTTTTTCTAGCTTTTCGCCACTCTGGGAAAACTTATAATTTATCTTAGCTATCTTCTTGGATTCTTCCAGATCAAACAGGAGTGTATGATTTTCATTTTGAAGAAGCATATTTTTGTCTTTTAATTGCTCAACCTGTTTGTTCAGTTTTTCAGACTTGTTTTTAAGATGAGTATTGGCTTGTTCAAGTCTATCATTATCCATATGATATTGCTGCAGATCATTTATTAATTGTGTGTTGATTTCCAATGCTTTATCCAAATCTTTTTGCAGCACCTTACCTTTATTTTCTGATATTCCAAGTCTCTTAAGGATATTGATGCTATGAATATAGAGTTGATTATAAGCATCTTGTAGTTTATCCTTTTCAATTTCTTCTTCTTCTTTTCCATTGTCGGATGAAGATGATTCTGTGGCTAGCTGTTCTTTCTCGTTCTCTGATCTGGTGGGAGTGATTGAAGCAGTGGAGACCATGAGTATTTTCAATGATTTCTGATCTCCATTGCTTTCTGAGTCACTAGATTCTGAATTTGACTCATCTGTATCATCCCACGTGGCGGCCATTACCTTGCCCTTAGTTTTTCTGTTTGGGCATTCGGTTGATAGGTGTCCATACTCCTGACAGGTATAGCATTTTGGTTCTTTGGTTCTTCTACCAAATTTGCCTGCAGGAAGTTTGTTGTTCACCTTTCTCCCTCTAGAGGGACGGTCGCGATTCTTTTGAAAGAACTTTCTAAATTTTTGTGCTAGCAGAGCCACTTCTTCATCTTCATCTTCCTTTTCACTTTCGCTGTCCTCATGAATTGTTTTCTTTGAGGTTTTTAGGACAGTGTTTTTGGATTTTCGGAGTTGTGTGAAGTGTAGTTTAAAAGTTTGTAGGGAACTTACCAGTTCTTCTACTTTCATTTCATCTATGTTCCTACACTCCCCAATTATTGTAACCTTGGGATTAAATCGTTCCGGTAGGGATCTTAGAATTTTCCTACAGAATTTCGGCACTGGAACTTTCTCTCCCAATCCACCCATGGAGTTGCAAATTATATTTAACTTTGTGAAAAACTCCATAAATGTCTCATGTTCTTCCATTCTGAGACTTTCGAACTGTGAAGTCAGGAGTTGAAGTTTGGATCGCTTCACAGTGCTTGTGCCTTCATGGGTTGTTTCCAATAAATCCCATGCTTCCTTGGATGTCCCACACATACTTATTTGATTGAATATATCCTGGAACACGACATAGTAGATAGCATTCATAGCCTTGGCTTCAGATGTCTGCCTTTCTTTGTCGAATGCTGTCCACTTTTCTTTGGATTTGGGCTTTGTGATTGTTGTGCCACTATCAAGTACAATTTGTTCAGTAGGTGACACATATCCACTTTTAACTATATCCCAAACGTCATGATCCAAAGATCTCAGAAAGTAGTGCATCCTAGCCTTCCAATATGCATAGTTTGAGCCGTTAAATACTGGAAGTCAAGTGACTGATGAGCTCTCTCCTTTGGCCATATTCCCAACTTCAGTCAAGATCACTCTCTAGGCGGTGAAGCCCTTAAAGAGAGACCTGCTTTGATACCAATTGAAATAGCGGTGAAGACCGCTTGAGTTGAAGAAGGAATATGCCAATATGTCCTAGAGGGGGGTGAATATGATCTTTTTAAAATTTCTATGATTTATAAACAAAACCTACTTCACTAATCCTATGATCATGCAATTCTCAGGATTACTCAAATGTAACTCTATTGGCTTCCAAGCCTGGTAGAGGATCCAATCACAAAGTGCTTGAAGAGTGAATAATATAAAGTCTAGTTCATGATGGATATGAATGTGTAGGTGAGTGAGAAGTGATCAGATATGGAAATATTAACGCAAATCACTCAATCAAAATAACACACTCAAACACAGACATTTTATAGTGGTTCGACGATAAGTCTACTCCACTCCCGGCTGTCGCACTCATCCCTTGAGTGTACCAAATTTCACTAAGGAGGTTTCCCAGGGTTCACCTCAAACCTAAGGTTTTAAATCAGGTTCACCTTCAACCTTTACACAGAGGTTTCTACTCAATTCACCTCAAACCCTGGAGTTTTACTGGTTTACTCCTAACCAGATGTTTATGCTCTCCACAGAGCAAAGGTCCACACAACGCACCCGAATGTTTATGCTCTCCACAGAGCAAGGGTCCACACAACGCACCCACTACGTACACTCCCGCCGGAGGCCTCCTTGAGGACTTCAAAGGGTGAGAACTACTTAAGACCCAATCTTAGAAAGGAATGATCACAAGTGTCCTCTTGGACTCTGAATACTTACAAATAAGTTGATGAGTCTCATTCAGCGCAGTGCCGAAGATCTCCTCCTCCTTGTTGACGAAGAGTCTTCTGCAACCTTGATCCATAACACAAGATAGTTTAACAATACTCGGCTTCGAGTTGGGTCAAGGTTGTGATGAAATCCTACTCTCTAAAGGTTTTCCTATAAGGAATATAGAGTAGTTCCAATCTTATGCATTCAAGGCATCCCAGCTTAATGATTTGCCATTAAGGTAGTAGCTGAAGGATCCTTGAATGCGGAAGTTCATTCTCCAATCCACTCTATTGAATGTCAATGGTGAGGGTGGATTGGAGGATGAACTCCCTTGAGATAAAGGGCTTTAGATATAGGATATAAGTTGACACACTCAAAAGCTCTCTCTTCTTTCTCTCACAGCAACAAAAGACAAGTCCTTTATATGTAGGCAAAAAGTTCCAATGGATATAAAACGGTTTCATTTATGACAGAGTTCGATATCATCGAGTAGGTTCGATATCATCGAGCGTATACTCTCGATAGCATCGATGGTCTGCTCGATGACTCGGACTCAATGTCATACGCTTTTGAAACTCTTTGCCAATTGGTCGATGAATCGAAACTATTGTCGATATCATCGGATTTCGAACTCAGATTCCATCGATGACAGGTTCGATCCATTGACACTTGAAAAATGAGAGAGACTTGACTTTAAAATATTTCAGGTTTTCATGAGTGATCGGGGAACTGTCAAGATCATCAGAATTCGAATGTCGATGATATCGAGATCAGAGTCGATGCATCGATAAATCCAGTGGATTTGACTTTAAGCTTGCTGGACGATTCATGTCTTTGTTCGATGCAATTGACCTGGTGCCGATGTCATCGATATTTGAAATGTCGATTTTATTGAAGGGCCCCTGATCATAGTTAAAAATAACCTGAAATATCTGCTGTAAGAAATGCACGCCCACTATCGATATCATCGATGGACATCGATCTTATCGATATTTGAATTCAGATAATATCGGACGACCATCGATATATCGAAGGAATTTGAAATTTTCATTAAAAAATAGGGGTGCCGGAAATCTGCCTGTCAATCTTTTCGAGCCACTTTCGATGGACTCGAGATTTGAATATCGATGATATCGATATGTGTATCGATACATCGATAATTCGTCTAGATATGTTGTGAAGTTGCTGGACATATTTAGTGCTTATATCGATGATATTGATAGGTGTATCGATACATCGATAAATCCGTCCAGATGAATATTTAGTTGCTGGACACTTTTGGTCCTCTCATCGATAATATCGTTAAGGTATCGAGGACATCGACAGTGCGGGTCAATCATATCAAGGGTGCTTCGATAAAATCGACAAGGCGAGAAAAACTTAGAGATTTTCTATTTTGCAAAAAGTTTTCTCACCCTAAAACCCTATGATTTCTAGCTTGTTTTCAAGGGTTTCCTTTACCTGGTGTTTTGCGTCATGGGATGTGGGGCTTTAGTTTTACCTGTGCCGAGCTTGCGCACATCCGGTTGAGGCAGACACTTGAATTTATCTTCCTATCGAGTTCTGTAGACAGTCTGACCCACCACTCACGTAACTTGACAAACTAGGGCACTTTCATAACCAACCGCTCAGTCAATTATATACTGCTAGATAGAGACAGCTAATTAACGTCCACTTTAATTTTGGACCACCCGATGTTGCGAACTAGCTACTTGATCTCTTCATCCGCTCGTGTACACATCAAGTTGAGATTCTGATCCATTCATCTTGTTCATCGCCTATGAATATGCTTAACCCACCATAAGAAATACAATATGAGAAACTCACACATGTGAACAAGACACTCAAATCTAACGGTACACATGTTATACCCCTTAATCACTCCAGAAATCCACCTTGTGTTCATCCATTTACAAAACTGATAGTACAATCACCTAGATACATGACTAAAATACCAACCATTAAGTCTTCCATTTTTAGCAAGTCTTCGTATTTGGATCCCCCAAATGGGCCATCCAAATATTAGGATAATCTAGTCATTATGAAGATCTTAGATTATATGTCCAAAGTATCGGGTGATGTTTCGACTAGATGTATACAGTCGCGGTTCTGAAGCATGGAGTGTGTTAGCCACTTAAAAGGGCACATTGAAATTCCTTGGGAGATCGGAACCCAAACTTCACCCATGGGAAGAGCACGAAAAATGAGGTATGCCTGCCCAATTTCAAAGTAATCGGGCGGTGTAGTCCAAAAAAAAAAAAGAATGTTAGATGTTGGTTAAGAATTTGATGGCAATTTTGTAAATAAAGTTAATACCATGCATGACACTGTTTAACAAAACGTGTATAGATTTAATGGCGAGTGTTAATTGCCACTTTCTTAGACGGTGCGGTTTATCGGATTAACGAAATTTTCCCAAAATTTACCCCGTGTCCTAACTTAGTGGGACAAAATGGTGAATGGAGTGGATCCTTCACAAAGTCATCATAAGTGGACCTAAACTAATTGAACTTACATAAGAGAAGAAATAAGTAATTGGTGTGCGTTGTCCCGCACCCTAACTGATCGTGTGGTCTATCCAAACTCGAATCCACTCCATAGTTTGGACCTTGGTGTAATGCTACCCAGCAAAACAAATGAACGAAGTAGATCTCACTAAGGACATCCCAAGTGGACCCCATCGAATTAGCCATCGAAGAAGGCCATCTCACCCTGCGCTATAACAGCGTCTAAGACGAATCCGACTCGGATTTCTTCCTCCTACTTGCACTTTCTTACGCAACCCCTCTATCACATCCCAACCATCCAAACTTCTCTAAGGAAGATTCCGATCTAGGTTTGGAAGTCTAGAAGAATCAGGGGATTTCGTACACATCGGATCAGACAATTTTTTTGGACTGGGAGGAGGTAGCATATGGAAACCATAGATCCAACGAGAAAGGAAACCCAGCAAAGGGAAGGGCAAAAATTGTTGATCTGGTGGCCCAATAAACATCAAGATACTAACCCGGACTGCCTAGAGAAACTAGTTCAATGATCAGTCGGCCACGACGAGATCTGCCATTGACGTAGATCACCTTTTCGTCAGGAAGATGATGGCCAAAGAGGTTCGTCCGACCACAGTCTCCTAATCTCATCCGAACACGATCACTCTCAAAGCTCCAAAAGAAGAATTATGTGAATGAGAGAGAGAAAGGAACATCATTACCATCCGAAAGGGCTAGTCGAATGTCTAGATACGTGTGGTCTTCAAACCTTGCATAAGAATGCCGCATGATGTTTTAGTTAGAGTCGGAAACCCCTTCAATGAGGAAGCTGTACCCGCAACCCTATAAAAACACCTCCTTGTAAGCTTTCCGGCATAACAAGACAAGAGAAAGAGAAAGATGGAGAAACAAGAAGAAAAGAAGGGAGGGAGATGTGCATGACGACCGGTGACTTATTAAGTCAACAAATGACTTAGACTCAAGTCAAGCTCCCATAACACCATTGAGGTGAATTACTCCATCCGTTCCTTTATCTTCAATAAATGTTAGGTTCAAATTCCAAGTTGATGATGTGGAAGAATGAACAATTGTAGTTTTTCTTCGAGATGAGTAAACGAAGTCGACTTAATGGAGGTATTCACTGAACTCATTTTGTCAGGTTGAATTATAGGTGCTAACCGAAGTAAGTCACCTCCTTTCAACTTATGTTAAAGTTCTAATTTAAAGTGATAATTTCTTTAACCTAAACGTAGATGAAAGATGAAACCCAAGATTAAAACTTAATCTTATAATATGTGTAATTTATAGTTAAAGTTGAACAAAAAATGCATACACCAAGTTCTAATGACATAAAAGCTTCGATGTAAGAGCTGAGGGATTCCTTTAAGCTTACCTAGATTTAAGATGATTTATCTTGCCTTTATATGCTTTCGTGTTACTGTGAATTCTCCTTGCAATTGTTTGATTTACCACCATCAATTATTTATCCTTTGGGAATTATGGTTAATATATGATTTTAATTATGTGTAATCTTTATTAATTTATGTGGAGCGATGGATACAAGCCTTGCCTTGCCTTTACCAATCTTATTGAGTTAGCCATTGCTACTCTCCTCTTTTGTTGAGTTAGCCATTGCTACTCTCCTCTTTTGTTAAGTTAGGCATTGCTACTCTTCTCTTTTGTTGAGTTAGCTTATTGCTACTCTTCTTCTTTATTATGTTAGCCTTGTGCTACCTCTCTCTATGGCTTGGACATGTGTTTTGAAATTCCAAAACTCCCATGATTCAAATTATTTCTCTATCGATGCAAGTGATGTGTTAGAGGTATCACAACTAGTGATTTAAATATTTATCGTGGACGTTATGCGTTACGGGTAGTGGCCTTCTTGGTCGGCACATAATCCTGTGGGTTGGTTGGAGTGGTGCACAATCGATGTAAGTAAATCGTCATGCGTGTTACATCACTTCTCAAGATTGGATGTCGTAAATAGTCACTCTATGAACACATTGTGTCACGTAAATCCCCCAATCGCGTTATTGTATCGCCTTGAGATGTTTGCATAAATCCATGTCAACGTTGGACATGCCGGCGAATCTCCCTAGTTATAGGATGTGGGGAGAGTCGGGTTTTTTATGAATTATATTCCACATTTTGATAATCATTAGGTATGATGAGCCGCACACATTTTGCTAGGCATGCATTTATGTAGATTGGTTGTGCATGCTGATACCTATCGTAGTGGTGGAGTATGAGATGTATAAGAACCCTTGCATTACCTTTATAAATCTCTTGAATTAATGTTAATCTTAAAGGATAACCATCACTATGAGTAAAGCATGGACCCTCTCCAACCGTACAATTGATGCATGTGATGTACAAATTGAAGACCTAGAGGACCATCTTCCTATGGAAGATTATACTGAATGAATAAGAAGATAGTTTTATGATTTAGTTTTATATTTCCACTACAAAACTCAATAATGTAACAAGCTCCCATTGAGAGGGCATTTGATAATTTGTTAAATTCTTTTACTCTGATGAAATAATAAATACAGTCGATTTTATTCTCGTGAATGGTTACTTTCATGAATGTAACTAGACGTGATCTAAAAGAAAAAAAATATAAGGTGTGATTATTAAAGCATCCAATTCATTCAATTATTAACACCCAATTTCTCGGGCATGAGTATAAACTCTGGACGTGAAAATTCGGGATGTTACACATTTGTCCTATGTCTATGTATGTTCAGAATACAAAATGCAAGAAGACTAAGCATTGGCCAGAAATTTCAAAGGGTTTATTTCATTGCATTGTTGATCGTCAACCACATTATTACATACGAAGGATGGAAATTCAGAGGCAATAAAGGTCAATTAAACTACATCTTTAGACCTTCGAATTCTTTTAAAAGGGCCTGCATCTTTGCTTTATATTTTTCCCTGGTGGGTTCCCAACGGTCTCCTTCTTCGATGAAGTTTGGTAAGAAATGAAGCAATTGATTAACGCGACCAGCGATCGATAAACTTTAAATTTGGCCGCTCTCTGTACAGTATAACTCGCTGCCGACTAAGCTCGATACATATGAATTTGTTCATCTATAAATTCTAAATCTAATGAATCGATCATGTCTTTGGCATAAAAGGCGATGGCTTGGTCTTGTAGCTCATATGTTATGCCAGATCGATACAACTGTAAGAGTCGGAGCATTGACCGATTGAATTGATGAACCTGAACGCATGTACTTTGCGGTACCAAGCTCGTTCGTAATTGCCACTCATCTCGGCCGAATCTTTTACGGCTACTTCTTGCTGGTCGAGATTGCATTTATTTAAACTATGATGATAGAAAGCTTTTTCGTAGCGATCCGCCATGGTGGTTAGCTGTTTCAGTTTTCGGAGAAGTTCTTCCATTTGATCGTTCAGTTCGGTTGAAGTATTTTGGCCGAGCGAACATGAAGCGTTAGCAATAAACTTCCTCACGTCAAATGGCAGGAAGGAAAAGGTAAAATCTTTCAACCCTTCAAGATCTCCTGAAGAAAGGAATCAGTGCCAACAATAAGGGGAGGTGTCTCATTAGCCATCATGTAAAGTCAAATCAAATAGGATAATGGCTAGTTTAGGAGATCAATATCATTTAAATAGCAGGTCAAGCGAGGCCACTATCTGTATGTGGCGCAATATAGGGGTTCACAAGTCATAGTTCTTGTGGAATGTGGGCAGTTAAAGCATGAAATTCAAAATAAAGGAAGCGTGGGAGGACATATCTATAATGGTTACTCAAAGCAGTCAAGCTGCAAAAGCTTAGTATTCATTCATATACATAAGAAAATTACAAGTCTTGGGATAAAAGATTTTGTAAGAATGCTTCAGCCATCTCTAGTCTCCTTTTGGCAGCCCAAAGTGATGCCTCTTCTTTCGTCGATGATCTAGATAACCGGCCGACATCTTCTACTCGAAGGTAAGCTGCAGGAATTAATACGGAAATCTCCTCGAGCGTCTTTTCATCTTCTGCTCGCTTATCAGCCATATGTTTCTGCAATGTGATCAGCTCGACCTCTAGTATCATGCTCCTAGCTTCTGAACTCTCAATCTCTATCTCGGTGGCTTTCGCAACAACATTTTTGGCCACGAGTTCTTGAGTAATTTCTTGTACTCTAGCTCTCTCTCGAGATCGGCCGCTTGTCTTTTTATATCAAGATCAACAATAGTTGCCTTAGCTCGACAATACATGCCAAATTTTCCTTGGATCTTTAGGAGAGGCGAGAGTCTGGTAATTTGAAATGGATCTGAGTGAGATATGACACATACTAGATCAACCAACTGGCCGATCTTGGTTGTTAGTTCAACATTGAACGTTTCAGCTAATCCTTTCCGAAGGAGGTTGTGCAATTCAACTTGAAGACTCTGGTGATTGTCATGTTGGAGAGGAGATGTTGCTATGGATGTTTCTCTGGCAATGGTCTTTTCGAGAAAAGAGATGGCATCATCGATAAAAGAAGGAATGACGGGAGCCGAAGTATCTATCTCATGAACGTCCGACAAAGAAGGTGAGGGAGGAATTATATCAGTTGCTTCTCTTTCGGACGACCTATTGGGTGTATCGACATAAAGAAGCTCAGGCTGTTGGTTAGCATCAACTAGTGTTCATTCTGAAACTTCAGCAAAAACTTGGTCAACCTCTCTACAAGAGAATTGGTTGTCACTTCCTCATTGGTTACTGAAAAGGCCTAGCTATATGTCTTAGAGGGGGGGTGAATAGGATAATGCCAAATAAAACTTATAACAGCGGAATTAAAAAGAATATGATAGCCAAAGTAAATCACAATGCAGGAAAGTACAATAACCTCAAAATTTAGATCTTGAGAGGTTGATACAAATGTTGTTCTAAGGACAACCTTTCACCAAAAACCAGAGTTTATAGTAGGACAACCTTATTTCTAGAAAGATCTTTGTATCAAATCTCAAACCAAAGAGGAATACAGAAATAAATACAAACTGAATTGAAATAAATTGTAATCACAAATGTATTGTTCTAGGGACAGCCATACACCATAAAAATGGCAGGGCAACCTTGCTGGAACAGCTTTTAAAGGAAATTGAATATCAAGCTGATAAAGGAATAGCAAAAAATAAATTCTAAACTATTACAAAATTCTCACAATGCTTGAATTAAATGATTACAACATTCACCATCATACATACATCCCACAAAAGAATAATTAAAGATTAGAAGTATAAATCATTCAACCACAACACAAGGGATTATAGTGGTTCGCCTGTGTGTTCACCAACTGTTAAACAACAGCCACACAGAATGCTACTCCACTCCTAATATTCTCACACAGGGGATATTAGTGTTCACTAATAAAATAGGTTTTCCCAGGTTCACCCAAAACCTTTACAATTGTGTCTTTGTCTGTGGGCTTACACAATTAAAAAAACTCCACTTCTGAGTTTTCCTGGCTCTCCTCAAATAACCAATACAACAAGATTTTTCTGGCAAATCTTGAAAAAAACCAAAATAGAAAGGAATTTATAATTAAATGTAAACTACCTGATTATCTCCTTCGTTGTAGCAGCCCAGTAGAACCAAGTCAGAGCAGATGATTGAATGTCCAAGTTCAATGTCCAGTACTCAATTACAATGGTTCTAATTCTAATAGATTTTAAATTTAAACCAAGTAGGGCTTGCCTTAATTGATTTTGATTCCAAAGAAAGGGAATAACAATTCCTCTTATCATATTAGATTGGAATAGCAGAAACAAAATCAATTAAATAAAGCTAAGGAAAGAGAATATTAAATAAGCACACTTAGCTTAGATGAAGCACAAAATTATCTCTCAGAAGTTCGACGAAGATTGGCTTGAATGGATTAATTAATTCGATTTTTTCTTCTGAGATTCGTGCTCTATTTATAGGTGAGCAGATCACGTGTTCGACTGGTCTAGAGAGCTCTTCGACTAGTCGAAGCAATAATAGATATTTGAAAAATCAGGCGCGATAAGCTTTGACCGTTCTACGACTGGTCGAAGGTCTCCTTCGACTGGTCGTAGGTCACCTTCGACTGGTCGAAGGTCTCCTTCGACTGGTCGAAGAACTTAAAAATCATCGCTGGACTTTGAGTCGAAGACTTTCGACTGTTCAAAGATGCAGTCGACACTGTTCCTTCGACTGGTCGAACAGATTCCTGGACTAGTCGAAGCCTAACAGAAATTATCCGATTTTTGTAACAAACTCACGACTGATCGAGGAATTTCTTAGACTGGTTGAAGCAACTCTAGGACTAGTCGAAGAAGGCCTAGGACTAGTCGAAGAACAGACCAAACTTATGTAAAATAAACATTCGATTTATGTATCCAAATTGACCTACTTCTAAGGTCAACCTAAGGTCAGTTAAACCTCAACCATGAAGTAAGGACATTGAAACATTAAGAACTAGTGATCTTGAAGTATGAGCCTTGAAATCTTGATGTAGTTCAATCTTGAAATCTTGATGTAGCTCAATCTTGAAAGTGTCTTGAGTTCTTTACAAACTGCCTTATACTCTTCTTGAAGTCTTGTAGCTTGAGTCATGTCTTGTGAGCAGTTCTTGCAGTCAAGATTGATCCTTGAACTTGTGAGCTTTGCTTGTTCATGAATGTTGATCTTTGAGAGAGCTTCACTTATGCAAGTTATATAACAGTGATTTTGGCACCACAAATTTGACAATAGACATGGATATAAATAATAGCACTTACAGTTACAACCCTCTCAGTTTCATTCAACTGATCAGAAACTTCTGTTATCTTGATTACAACAGGCTCAATGGGAGTCGGGATCTCTCTTATCATTACAGGCAGTGAACGAAGTAATGGAACTATAGCTAGTTTGAAGGGTCGAATAGGAGAGAGAGACTTTCGGTTGCGTGACCGGCGTGGATGGAGAAGGAATCTGTGGTGAATCGCCAAGAGTGGTAACCATTCTAGGTGAAGTACCTTCTGTACTAGTCGATGTCTCTAAATCCAAGAGCATCACTGTTGCAGTTGTTGGAGTAGGATCATTGAGCACCACTCGAGTAATCGCGATTGAAACCATTGGGGCCATCGTTTTTGAGATCGACAACATGATTGCGGTTAATGGGACTGTCGGTATCGGCTGCGCGTTCCGTTCTTGGTCTGTCACTGCCATCTCCTTAGGTACTTCTCGAGTTACTGAAAAGAATCAAACAAAGGAAGTGAGCTTATGAGTTAGAATATTAGTCTAAGGAGAGGTGTAAGCCAACAATTTCCACCTAAGTAAAATCAAACTGCTTGTTTAACAGGTAGACCTTTGACAACCTCAGGATTTCTTATTATATTTTCTAACGTCCGAACAATAGTAAGGAATGGTGGAGGTTGAGGATGATAGGGCTTGAGGTATTTTTCAAACGAAATGTTAGGATCATTCAATCTATCCTTATCTCAGGTCCTGTTGTTCCAACATTTATTGAAATGAGCCTCTTCATGTTGTTTTATGCCATCGGCCATTTTGTAGGAATAATCGGCTATACTGAAGCCAGGTTGGTATTTTATTTTAAAATATTTCTCAAAGGCCATTACAACTTCGACCGAAGAAGTGTCCAATGACTTTTTGGATCTTGATAATGATCGAGGTTTTATCACTGGAAGAGGTTTGGAAGGAGCTATTTGTTGAAAAGAAAGGGTAGGAAATTTTGGAGGAGGACTGATACCTACTAAGTCAGAAATTTTTCTCGGATCCATCCGTTGTGGCCAAGTAGAACATATGGGCAAGGAGGTTCAACCGTCAAGGTAGAAACTGCACTGGCCTATTTTATTTTTACTCATGGTGTCCTTTTAGTAGTAGTAGTAGAAACGACAGGAAGAGCCCTCATCCTATTCTCTGTTAAGCCTAGACGAAAGAAGAACTGATGTGAAAGCTCTCCGATGCTTCTGCCGCTCAAAAGCTTGGCGTACTGACGTTTCCACCAAGGTATGAAGTTATCCAGTACTGCTGGATGTTCTGGATATACTGGCATCTAAAGAGCGACCGCTTCTTTGTGATAAGATAAGTTAAGAGATATGTAAAATTCTTTATCTGTGACTATCACACGATCAAAAGAAGGTTGGTTATTAGTTATGTGAGTGAGAGGACAAGGGATATATTAAACGAAGCCCAATTGTCGAGTGAACAGAGAAGGATACTATTGTTCAATTTTGACTTTCGCATTCTTTCCTTTCTCGATAACGCCTCTGAAATCCAGATCTCGACTAATAACAAAGCAATTCTAGCTATGACAAAGTTGACTGACCGCATGTTCATCGGCAGGATCAAATTGCCCAGAAAGCCATTATGGTCTATAAGTGTTTTTCTCTGAGAAGGGTATGAAGGATGGACCATTGTCAAGAAGATCAACGGAGAAGAATTCCTGCAGATACTTAGCAACAATAGTAAGTTCTACAAGGATGTGCAAAATTCAGTCACCGTATGAGGTAAACGATCGATTGATATGTTCCTAACTGAATATTTGGGACTGAAAATATGCAATAAACCACATCTGTACAAGCCATATAGGATCCCCAACTGAATATAATCCTCTTGAATTATCTTCGTAAAGACCTCTGTATAAATGGCTAAGAATGAATGACGTTAAAGGTATTCGCCGACCTTGGACCAGGTATTCGACCAAAGCAACGTATTCAGTCATAACTTGTTGAGCGTTAAGGCATAAAAGATGGCAATAAATCCAGAAAAGGAGGAAAGCAAGATGCTTGAGTTCTTCGACTGGTCCTATGAGTTTGTTGTAAGAATTCATGAAATTGGTATACCCTTTATCATTCTTGTTGGGGAAATTCTTGCGTTGCCCAGCTTTAATCTTTGTGGTAAGGCATTCCGAAAGGGGTAAGTTCGGTAAGATGGCAAATGTCTTTGATGGAAATACTCATCGGCTCACAACCAAACATAAAGGTATTGGTAGAAGTACTCTAAAACGAGGTTAATGCCAAAAGAAGAGGGATATTGGGAAAATACTCTGAAAGAGAAAGTTTGATACATTCGAAAATACCAAGTTCTTTCCATAAATCTTAGTATTGGGCCAATACTCTGTTGAACCAATCTTCCCATTTAAGAAAAGAGTTTGGCCATAACCTCGGTATCTTGAACACATTTGCTGCAACAAGCACATTTCCGGATTGAATCAAGATATCGCTTCTTGGGAAAATTGAAAAAAATGGATCTAGAGTTTGTAGCGATTCGATCAGAATATTTGGAGAAAACAAATGGCCTAGACCATAAATGTCTTCATGAATTGAAGATTTGAAAATTATATCTCTCGAACAATGGTATGAAAAGAGATCCCTTGTGGCCATGATGCCTTTTTGATCAAAAGTGGGTTTAGATGAAGAAGAAGCCATGACCGAAGGGCAAGAAATAGGGTAAAGGAAGAAAGAGATGAAGGATCGCATGAAATGCAAAAACGAAGCTTTGTATACATAAGAAGTTTAGAGGCGGCATTAATTAGGAGCACGCCTTTTCGCAACAGAACAACTATTTTTGAAGACACGTGTTTGTTCAGGATGTATTTGCTGTTTGATAATCGACATGATTGATAATGGCGACACGTGTGAATATTTAATCTCAATACTCATACGTCGCATTCCTTTTCTTCGAAAAGATAGCGACGAAGGGGGCAATGTTTATACCCTAGTCGACCGGATCCTGTTTCAGTCAGAATCATGTGGGTCACACGTGTATGAGGTTAACGGTCGGAAGATTATAGTAAAGATGTACGACCGAGTTTCAAGAGAATAATATCACGTGCCTTGGACGTAATAAGCAATCTTTGAGGCGTGACCGAGTTTAAGTGGTTAAACGATTTATTCGCCATTGTTTCAATCGTTAACCTCATACACGTGTGACCCACATGATTCTGATCGATACGGGATATGGTCAAATAAGGTATAAACATGAGCTATGAAGTAATGTAAAGGCAACACCAAGTTGATCAATTTTTACGAAGCATAATACATATTTAGGCGAAAGAAATGATAACAATCATGTACACATGGTGTCCTACTAGAAATCTTGCTTACATAATGGACTCAGGATGTGTCCGCAACCAATGGCCAACACAATTTAAATGTAAAGTATTGCATATTTAACCACAATTGTGCATTTATTTTATATGCGTAGATGTACTAAATTGATATAATTACATGTGTTTTACTATGCGAGGTGATTTGGAGAGCCAAGATGAAAAGGCGATTAAAGTAATGATTTTAAGCTCAAGAATGATCAAGTAGAAGATCAGATGTTTGAAGGATAATATTGAAGAATTCAAGTGTCAAAGATAAAACAAAAAACAAGAGCTGAAGATAGAGAAAAGTCTGCAAAATCACATAATCAAATAACATAAATAATAGACTATTCAGTCCGACCGAAAGTACTAAAAACAATCCAGTAACAAATCGTGGATTTTAAGACTAATTCAGCTTGATTGAAAGGTGGTTTGGCCCAATCAAAAGGAGGCAGAAAGTTCAGAGATTTTTTTGGAGAAATTCGGCTCTATCTGATTGAAATAAACCCCAAGTGCAGGGTTGTGATGTAGTAATAACTTGGTGAGACCGAGGTCGTACCCACACATAGTTATGTTTGTGGGATTTCTGGAATACTTTATAACTAGAAATAGAACTAACTTATAAGACTTGATTTTAAGAAGTAATGATGTAATTGAGAAGGAAATCAATAAAGATAAAGCACTAAAGCACCAAGGATCCACTTATAACAATTCTTAATGTTTAATTCACTTTATTCAATCATATAACTCAACTAGAATCGAAGTGTTATCATATCCAACTGGATAATAGAGTGATTAAATCATCATTCATATACCAATATAGATTTAAACTTCAATTAAATTGGTTCCCACATTAAGCATCAAAAGTATTGATCACGGAAAATTTAAAGCATCTATTGTGCCAACTAAAGACATGATTGTATTAAATTCAAAAGAAAAACATAAAAAATGACGAAGAAACGAAGGATTGGAGAAGGACTCTGTAGAAGCGCCACAACTCGTTGCTCCTTTTCTTCTACCCTCATTCATGTTTAGGAAGTTAGATTCACCATTTAAATAGGAAAAACTCACACCAAATTGGAACTGACTTCAAATTTACACAGTTATGTTACGCTTCGGTCGCACCGATAGTCACCTTCAGTTGTAGCTAAACATATCTTTCGTCACACCAATAGTCACCTTCGGTTGCAACCGAATTTCTCTAAAATAGTTCTGAAGTCTCTGCTCCCTCAGTTGCAACGAACTCTCTTTCAGTGGCATCGAACATGGCTTCGATCGCACTTAAGTATCGAGTCGAATTTCGTCCGAAAATCACAATTTCTTCTTGGACCGTTCTGTGCTCATTCAGTCAGACCGAACCAACCTTGGGTGGGACCGAATAGTTTATTATTTTTGTTAATGTATTTTGTAATTTTTTTCAGTCTTTTCTCCCTCTTTTGCACTTGGTTTTCTTGGATCTTTGACACTTGAAATCTTCATTAATCACATCCAAATATCCAAATCTTTACTTAGTCATTCTTTGAGTATTAAATCTTCTATTTAATTGTTCTTTTTATTTTAGCTCTCCAGATCACTTGCATAGCAAAACATATATAAATAGATCAATTAAATGCATATATGCTAATAAAACCAATGCATAATATGGGATAAATACAATATTTCATAATCAACACACCCCTCAACTAACATTTTGTTAGTCCTGAGTAAAACATGTAAAAAATTAATCTTCAAAATCTAATTTTCAAATCTCTTTCAAAAATATAACATTTTGTGTAATCCTATATATGTAAGTAAAATTCCAAGATACAATGATGAAATATCATTAGTTTAGAAGTTAATATCACTAGTAAACCATTAAACTAAGTTCTCCTTCATCAATTAATTAATATAATGTATTCAAACATCAAGTTCCTAGTGTGCTAAGTGAATTCCAACTTATAATTTATAAGAGTCAGCCTTCTCTCCACAATGTTAACTATGATTATTACTTCAAAGTGGATAGATCAACATAAGATATCGATTCTAAACCCATATACTTATTTATTTATTTTTTCTACTTTTTTATTATATATATTTTTCATCGACGAGTTTCACACTATCGTCTCTTCTTTATTTTTCCTTTTCTTTTATTTGTTTTCTCATTTAAACACATACAATAGTTATCCATTTCTGATTCCAACTATTTTTAGTTGGTTTTTTTCTTCTTTTTATACCAAGGTAGATAAGGATCTCCAAACTTGGTTCCTAACACTCTTGAGTAATCATCAAGCTAAAACACTAGGAGTTCAAGTTAACTTTACAGAATATGAGTTAGATTTGAATTGTGAACTAGGCTCAATTAATGTTTAAATATTTCTATCAATCAATTCATTAAAAAGAACTTTATTCAAAAATCTACTAATCAACTAGACTCTAGACTTTCCAAGATTATTTTATCTCTTATAATCACACTCAAATATATTTAGATACATAGAATATTAATATTCAAAAAGAGTTTTGAAATATGAAAATTGAAAATTTATTATTATTATTTTTTTAAAATTTGCTCAAAAACTAAGAAAATACTAATTAATTTCATTAAATCTCACCCCAACTTAAAAATCTACATTATCCTCAATGTAAAAAGATATGTAATGGATCATAATATTAGATAACAAAAATAAAAGAGGAATGAGTAAGAGAGATACGTTAAGAAGATCAATGAGATGACATGAAGTCTCCACCACCTAAAGGGGTTTTCGCTAGACAAAAAATAAATAAATTAAAACAAACTTAAACCATTTTATCATAACCCTAAGAAAGTAGTTAATGGATAGATAGAGCTCCATCAGACTAGAAGATTAGTCTTGATAAACAGGATCATTCAAAGGAATGAACATATCCTCTAAATCGAATTTCTCAGCAAATAGTTTAAGGCAATGATCGTTCACTTTAAAAATATTACCATTCGCTAGATTTCTATCTTGACAGCACCATGAGGATAAACTGTTTTGACTTTAAAGGGGCTGGTCTAACGAGATTTCAGTTTATTGGAAAAAAAAAAAGAGATGAATTCTCGAATTATACATAAGGACGTTTTGGTTTGGTTCAAAAGTTTTCTGAAGAATGTTCTTGTCATGGAACACCTTCATCCTATCCTTATATATTCAAGAGTTCTCATAAGCTTCATTTCAGATTTCTTCAAGTTCATTAAGTTATAACTTGCGCACCGAGCCATCTTTGTTGAGATTGAAGTTGAATTTCTTTATAGCCCAATATGCCTTATGTTCTAACTCTACATGCAAGTGGCAAGCCTTCTGAAAATGAGAGCTTAAGATGTTCTGGAGGGGGAGGGGGGGGGGGGGGGGGGTGAATAGGACTATGCCAAATAATCAAAATAAGTGCTGAATATGTAAATAAATCAGAGATTTCAATTTCAATTACTTAAGTATTAAAACGTTGATTCCAGATAATTAGTAAGACAACATTCACCTAAAGTTTTAGGCAGGACAACCTTATTTCACTAATTTCTTTAAAATCAAAACCTCAAACTTGCAAGAGTAAATAAAATAAAATATTACAACATTCATCACTTTAACTGAAAATTAAATACAATCATTCACCACATAAAAAGTAAAGGTATTCACTACATAACACAAAGGATTATAGTGGTTCAGTGTTTTCAAAACTGTCTTAAAACAGCCACACCTAATCCACTCCCCAAATTACTCTCCACGTAATTTTGCCTTTCACTATGAAAAAGGTTTTCCTAGGGTCACCTTAAAACCTGATATAATTCTTGTGATTTTTACGGCCTATCACAATCAAACCCCTCATTGAGATTTTCAAGCTATCTCAGACAAAACCTACACAGAAATTTTTCAGGCTTTCTCAAAAAAAACCAAATAAATATTTGAAGGTATACTTATCTTCACCCTGGAAGACGTATCAGAAGCTTGTAACTGAAGAACCGCTTTCTTGAACGTAGATTGTTCCTCGTTCAGTCAGATAGAAAGGGTCCAGGGTTCTATTGATTTTAATTCAGTTCAAACCAATGGCTACTTGAATCAATTCTCTTAAATCTCAAAAGAAGAGTATAGTTTACTTTCTTTAGAATTAGAATAGAAAGATTTGAAATTAAGGGAATAGAAAAAATCTATATAAATTAAATTATAAATACCGTTTAATAGCTTGCTAATAACTTGAGCTTCTCTCTCTCTCTCTCTTGCATAAGGATTTTGATAATTAACTTGGATATTTTGGATTGAGAGAGGAACTCAATTTATAGGCAAAGAAGTTGAGTCTTCGACTAGCCCAAGTAGATTGGATTCAGTTTAATGGACTTCGGATCGGGCGGGATAAGATCTATCCAAAATTCGACTAGCCCAAGGACCAGTTCGACTGGTCGAAGAGCTCTGTTTGACTAGTCGAATTTGGTCTTCGACTGGTGAAATTTTCCAAAATTAGAAATGGTGAAGTTGTTGGACTTGGAGCCTAAGTATCTCAGGCTGGTCGAAGGAGAAGCTTCGACTAGTCGAACCAAAAATTCGACTAGTCGAATTTGCAACCAAAATTGGTTTTTACTTCGAGATTAAACTTGGGCTAGCCGAGAAAGCTTAGGCTAGTCGAACCAAAAGTTAGAGTAGTCGACATCGAAGCAAAATAAGCATAAAAACCTAATTTTAGGCGTTTTTGAACGCACCTAGTCCTAAGGTCTTTCTAGGGTTTTATACTACTTGAGATATATCAAATATCTGAACTTCTTTGACTTGAACTCGGTTACGGACTTCATCTTGATTTTTGAGCTTGATCTTATTCTTGAACATCAGTTGATCTTTAGCTTGATCTTCTCTTGAGAATGTACCAGTCTTAAGCTTAATCTTTTCTTGATCTTGAGCTTGATCTTTTCTTGATTTGAGCTTGATCTTCTCTTGATTATGACCGGTCTTGAAGATCTATTGTCAAGTTGTTTTGGTTATACGAAATTTGACAACTAAAGTGTGATTAATCATTGTAGTACTTACAATCTCAGCCTTTGTCAATTTTGTGATAAAACAATTATCATTAGAGATATGACAATACTGAAGGCTTGTAATCAGAAGAAATCTTGTAATAGGAGCTTCTTGTAAGCTAAATGGTACTACTTCCCCTCAAATAACACTTCCCCTGTACTGTGAAACATAGCATTCCACACACACACACACACACACACACACACACACATCATTATTACATTTTCCATAACATTCATGCATTCCTCCTACATTCTCACTACTATAACATTATAAATGTAAGTGCTATGTTTTCTAGCTCCTATTATTGTCAAATTTTGTAGTGCCAAAACCTCTTGGAATCCGTGTCTTGTGTAGCGCTTCTGCATATTCAAGACTGTGCATCTCATGTACAAGAACAACGGTCTTTACTTCAAGAGCTTCAAAAGCAAGATTACATATTCATGTTCAAGTATAACACCAGGTGTTAATTCAATCTTTAAAGCTTCAATAGTTCAAGTTTTCAAAGCTTCGTCTAAGTAAAGACAAAGTTCTTTACTTTGAACCTCAAGCTCAAGCTTCAATGTTAGTCATATTCAAGCTTCAAAAGTCTTAAGTTCAAGCTTCATCATGTCAAGCTTCGTGAACTTCAAAGAACAACTATCAACTGAAGCAAAAGAAGATTCAATGTTCATACATCATATATAAGGTATGAATGACCCTAGATTGACCTTAGGGTAAGTCATTTTGAATATATAATTTAAATTGGGTTACTTTATAAGTGTATTGAGTATTTCTCGACTAGTCTTGGACTAAGTTTGACTAGTCCTAACACTGGCTCGACCAGTCCAAGAATTCCTCTACCAGTCCTAAGTTTGTTACCGATTTTTGGGAATTTTGTTATTTCCTCGACCAGTCCTGGAGACTGCTCGACCGATCGTGTGAACAGTGCTCGACCAGTCCTGGAGGATCGACTCAAAGTCTAACAACTAAATTGGGTCTCACATGACCAGTCCTGGACAGGACTCGATCGGTCATGGAGGCCACTCGACCGGTCGAGCGGGTCCTTCGACCAGTCGTGGAATGGTCTTATCTTATCACGCCCAAATTTTTAAAAGTTTGTTGGTCCTTCGACCAGTCGAGCTGACCTCAGGACTAGTCAAAGATGAGATTTCTGCACTTATAAATAGAGCACGAATTTCAGAGTTTGGTATTTAATTCAAGCAAAATCAATACACCTCTCTGAGAGATAAGTTAGTGATATTCTTAAGCTATTTAGTTCTTATTTCATATTCTCTTTAATTAGCTTTTTACATTTGATTTTGTATTCTGCATTCCAATTTTATTTGAAAGAGGGATTGAAGTATTCCCATTTCTTAGAATCAAAATCAAATCAAGCTAGCCCAAGGTGATTTAATTTAAAATCAATTTAGAACTTAGAACCTTTTCATAAGTGATTGTGAACATTGGACATCTACGTCGAACTTCTTCTCCAATTGGTTCTTCCGGGCTGCATCAAAAGGAGAATATCCAGATAAGTATTTTATAGTTTTGTAAATTCATTGTTTTGGTTTCATTGAGATTGTGCCAGAAAAATCTCTTTCTTTTGGTTTGTCTGAGGTGATCCAGAAAACTTAGAGTGTGGGGTTTTTGAATTGTGTAAGCCCACTTGAAAGACACAATTGTGAGGGTTTTAAGTGAACCTTGAAAAACCTATTTTCATAGTGAACGCTAATATCCACTATGTAAAGATATTAGGAGTGGGGTAGTTGTGAGGCTGTTTTTCTAAACAGTTGGTGTACACACAAGCGAACCACTATAATTTCTGGTCTTGTGGTGATTGATTGAATATTTCATTTTGTGGATGTTGTAACTTCATTTTATGCATTTGTGGAGAATGTTGTAATTTCTTTAATGCAAGTGTGGGAATGTTGTAATAGCTTAGATTCTTTCCTTGCTATTTTATTTTTATTCCTCGGTATTAGTTTGAGTTTTTGATACACAAACCATTCTAGTAAGGTTGTCCTACCATAAACCTTTGGTTGTTGGTGTAAGGTTGTCCTTAGAACAACATCTGTATCAACCTCTCAATACTTGTACATTTGAAGTTGTTATTCATTTTAGCATTGTGGAATTGTTTATGTGCTATCTTTATTTATTTGTTTTAATTCCACTGTTAATTTTTTAATTTGGCATAGTCCTATTCACCCCCCCTCTAGGACTCTTAGCTCGGCCTTTTCAAGTGGTATCAGAGCTTATTAGCTCGTTTTAATTATTATTTCTTTTGGATTAATTTCTTGAGCTAATCGATCTGAGCTTTGTAAGATGTCAAATTTTGATAGCCTTTCAGTCACTAGGCCTCCACCATTTGATGAGAGCGTGCGACAAGCCACAGTGACTAATTGGACCCCTCCTACCACTGAAGTAACTGGTACCGACAGATCCAAAACTATAAAAGTCACACCTTTTTTCTCTTAGACCACTCTTCAGAAAAGTGATAGTAGTGCCAATGCAAAGGCTCTAAATGCAATTACTTGTGCACTCTCACCAGATGAATTCAAAAGAATTATATCTTATTATACTGCAAAGCAAGCCTGGGATATATTAGAAATGACACACGAGGGAACAACAATTGTTAAAAAATCTAAAGACCAAATCCTCACAACCAAATTTGAGAAAATACGTATGGAAGAAAGTGAAACTTTCATGGACTTCTATACAAGATTAAATGACATTGTCAACTCTATGTGAGATCTTGGTGATAGAATCCCATAAAGTAAAGTCTGTGCAAAGATACTATGCTCACTCCCTGAACGGTTCCATTCAAAGGTGACCGCAATCCAAGAACTTCGTGATACAGATAATATGAGGGTAGAAGAATTAGTTGGCTCATTACAGACTCATGAGTTAACTTTTAAAGCACCTAAAGGGAAATCTATCGCCCTTAAATCTTCTAAATGTATTTCTTAAGA
Organism: Magnolia officinalis; assembly: GCA_021015155.1. Taxonomy (NCBI): domain Eukaryota; kingdom Viridiplantae; phylum Streptophyta; class Magnoliopsida; order Magnoliales; family Magnoliaceae; genus Magnolia; species Magnolia officinalis. The sequence continues at coordinate 44,242,965 of JAJHSJ010000009.1, forward strand.
AAATAGTAATAATTCTGATTTAGAAAATTCTAAAGATGATATAGCCCTTTTAGATAAAAAGTTTTATAAGATTTTCAAAAGTAAAAAGATGGTTGATTTTAAAAAACCTAATGAAAAGAAAAGATCTAAATCTAAAACTTGAAAATCTTTAAAAGACAGTCAATGTTACAACTGCCATGAATATGGGCAGCTAGCAAACAAGTGTCCTAAAAAGGACAAATCGAAAAAGAAAAGTATGTTGGCTACTTGGGATGAATCTTCCTGCTTTGAAGCCTCTTCTGAGTCAGAAGATTCTGAAAGTGAGTTGGGTAATGAAGTTAAAGCCCTTTTGACTCTAGCCAAGTTCACTTTTTTAGATAATGATAATTCAACTAGTGAAGAAAATCTAAATAGTGATCATGAAAATGAAGAAGACCTTCAAGATGCTTATAATGCCCTATACAAGGAAAGTTGTAAAATTGTGGTAAAACTAAAACTTCAGAAAGAAAAGTTTTCAAAACTTAAAAAAATTTTGATAATCTTGTTTTAGAAAAATCTCACATTTCAGATTGTTTTGAAAAAACTAAATGCGACTTAGATTTCAAAAACTCCCAAGTTGAAAACTTAAAATTTGAAAATGAAAAACTAAAACTTGAAGTCTCATCACTTTTGAGTTAAAAAGACACATGGAGATATGCCTAATGTGATCCTAAGTTAGAAAAACTCTTATCCGGATCAAAAAAATGTGGTGATCGATTTGGATTGGGCTACGACAAAATATTCCTCCCAAACATAAGAATACTCTACCCAAATTTGTGAAAGGAGAGTCTTCAAACTCAAAAGGGAAAAGTCTGAATCAAAATAATTTAAAAAATGCTAAGTCTTCTCAAACCTTAAAACCTAGAAGTAACCATATCAGCTACAAAAATCAGAATCATAATCTTTTAGCTGAGAAAATTGTTGATTTACTTAAGGAGCTCTTAAAATCTAACTCATTGGGTCAGTCTTATAACAACTACAAACATAAAAAGACCAACTATACTCCTAAACCCAAGACTGTAATGAAATAGGTTCCTAAGGTTACTTGCTTGGTTGCCCACACTGCTTTCAAAGTTACAAGCCATTCAAAGTGGTACCTAGATAGTGGATGTTTCAGATACATGACTGATGACAAAGGTTTGTTCACCAATCTTAAAGACATGACTGATGGTTCAGTCACATTCGATGATGGTAGCAATTGCAGGATTGTTGGCCAAGGTACGGTTCAACTCTTTAACCTCCCTTTATTTGAGAATGTTTTATATGTAGAAGGGTTAAAACACAACTTATTAAGCATCTCTCAAATATGCGATAATAATTATAGTGTAAAATTTACTAACCAAGGTTGTGAAATCCTAAATAAAAATGGTTCTATAATATTAACTGGTCGTAGAACTTTTGAAAACTACTACATTGTAAGTGATTCAAGCTCATCTAATCTATCGTGCTACATGGTCCATACCAATGAAACCGAATTATGACATAAACGCTTTGGACATGTACACTACCACAACTTGTATAGATTGAGCAAAAGAGAGTTGGTAAGAGGCTTACCCAAAATACAGGAAATAGATAAGATATGTGGCAATTGTCAGATTGACAAACAAACAGGAGTACTCACAAAAAGGTGAATTCTAATGCCACATCTAAACCGCTCTAACTTCTCCAAATGGATCTTATTGGACCAACCAGAACAGAGAGTCGAGGTGGCAAGTACATACTGGTAATTGTTGATGACTTTACCAGATATACATGATAATCTTCTTAAGGGACAAATCAGAAACTCTCGACGAAGTAGAAAGGATCCGTAGTGATCATGGATTAGAATTTGAGAATAGCAGTTTTGAGAAAATTTGCAGTGATCAGGGAATATCACATGAATTCTTTACGCCCAAAACACCTTAATAAAATGGTATAGTAGAAAAAAAATAGAGTGCTTCAAGAAATGACAAATGTAATATTAAATAGTATGAAGCTCCCTAAAAATCTTTGGGCCGAAGCCGTAAATACTGCTTGTTATATAATCAACCGTGTTTATACTAGAAAATCAAATGGTAAAATGGCTAATGAAATATGGTTTAATAAGAAGCCTACTGTTAAATACTTTCGAGTTTTTGGCAGCAAGTGCTACATTTTATGTGACTGAGAAAATCTGGGTAAGTTTGATACCAAAAGTGATGAAGGGATATTTTTAGGGTATGCTCTGAATAGTCGAGCATATCGAGTTTTTAATAAGAGAACCGGTGTAATTCAAGAGTCCATTAATGTGGTTATTGAAGATCACTTGAATACACCTGTCTCAAGTTCAGAAAATGATGAAGTTCTTCTAATAGATAAACCAGACTCTTCATCAAGTCAACTGAACACTGAACTGAGGACTGTTAAAGATCATCCAACTACTCAGATTCTTGGAAACCCTCTCACTGGTGTGTGCACTCGTAAACAACTAGAAGATATGTGTAATTACGTGTGCTTTACATCTCAGATAGAATCGACTAACGTAAAAGAAGCCCTTTATGACGAAAACTGGATTGTTACAATGCAAGAAGAGCTTAATCAATTTGTCAGAAATGATGTTTGGTACTTAGTTCCAAGAGCTAAAAATAAACACATTATTGGAACAAAATGAATTTTCAAAAATAAGTCTGATGAACTTGGTAATAAGAAACAAGGCTAGGCTGGTTGTATAAGGGTACACTCAAATTGAAGGCATCGATTATGATGAGACCTTTCCCACAGTAGCTCGTCTTGAATCAATCAGACTATTTATATCCGTTGCTTGCTTTAGAAAGTTTAAGATTTACCAAATGGATGTAAAGAGTGCATTTTTAAATGGAGATTTTCATGAAGAAGTGTATGTTGAATAACCAACGGGTTTTGAAGACCCTAAGAATGCTAATCATATCTACCACCTCAAAAAGGCACTATGGTTTGAAACAAGCTCCTAGAGCATGGTATGAAAAGTTGACTAAGTTTCTACGAAGTCATAACTTTATAATGGGAAGTGTTGATAGGACATTGTTTGTAAAGAAACATAATGATCACATTTTAATAGTGCAAATTTATGTTGATGATATTATTTATGGATCTACCTGTGCTAACATGACTGTTGAGTTTGCAGATCTTATGAAGTCTAAGTTTGAAATGAGCATGGTTGGGGAATTGAATTATTTCCTAGGGTTGCAAGTAAAACAACAACCTGATGGTTTCTTTATCTCTCAAACCAAATATGCTCTGAACTTTGTTAAAAAGTTCGGATTTGAGAATGGGAAAAATTTTAATACTCCTATGAGTACTTCCTTAAAACTCTCAAAGGACTCTACAGGTAAAAGTGTGAATGCTAAACTATATCGTAATATGATTGGAAGTTTGCTTTATTTAACTGTAAGTAGACCTAATATTGCTTTTAGCGTAGGAATTTGCACTAGATATCAATCTGACCCTAAAGAGTCACATTTAACTGCTGTTAAGCAGATTATGCGATATGTCACAAGTTCAGCAAATCTGGGTCTCTGGTATCCACATGATACTAGTGTGCAATTAGCTGGTTACACAGATGTTAATTGGGCTGGTGACATTGATGATAGAAAATCAACCAGTGGTGGATGTTTCTATGTAGGGAATTGTTTAGTTTCTTGGCTAAGTAAGAAACAAAGTTCCGTATCACTCTCGACTGCTGAGGTTGAATACATTGCTGCAGGTAATGCATGTACTCAGCTTGTATGGATGAAAAGAATGCTAAGCAATTACGAAATTACACAAGATTCTATGGTTTTATATTGTGATAATTCCAGTGCAATTAATATCTCCAAAAATCCAATCCAACATTCACGAACCAAGTATATTGACATTAGATATCATTACATTCGTGAACTAGTGGAGGAAAAGGCAATTTCTTTAGAATATATTCCGACCGAGACTAAACTTGCTGACATATTCACAAAACTGCTTGACAAAAGCAGGTTGCTAAATTGAAATTTGATCTTGGTATGTGCAATTTGAATTGATTATTCATGCATTTCTGTATCATAATGTATATATTTGTTATTTTAAATGTTTAAAATTTCAAATTTTATGAAAATTGCATATTTTGAGTTGTGCATGATCAGTCGAGTACATACTCGACCAGTCGTGGCATGACCGGTCGAGCATGTACTCAACCAGCCGTGTAGTGCGGGCTTGGTGTTTTATTTGGGGAAAAAATCACTTTTTCCTCATTTGGGGTGTCTTCTCCAATGGCTCCTAGGTCGACCGGTCGAACCCATCTCCTATTTCTTCAAGGTTAGTGCAATGTTTTCATTTTCCTTGTAGAATCAAGTTCTTTGCACTCCTTTTTCATCATTGGCGTGGTTTATTTCTTGATTCATAGTTGTTTTTGGGGTTTTCTTCTTTAAAAAAATCTGATCTAGTAAAAACCCTCTCTACCTCTTTTGTAACCTCCTTGTTCCTTGCTATCTTTGGTATAAATGGAAGGTAGAACCAAGAAGAAAGGATCTCATGGTCATTCTTCTTCTCGATCAACTCCTATAATAGTGCGCCATCTTCGGTCACTCGAAGATGATCCCTCTTATATACGGGATATTAGGTTGCGCAATGTTATAGTTGAACGAGCTGTTAATATTGATCATCTAGCTCCATTTGATATCCTTCCTCTCCTTCAGTCTGTAGGATAGGATAACATACTGCATTGGGGTGGGCTGACATACCGTTCCATTGCGCAGGCTATGTATGCTTGTATTTCTGATTTTTCTACTGAAAATCTAACATTCACTATCTCAACCAGAGAAGGTCCAGTTGATGTGGACCGTCACCTTATCTCTACCTTATTGGATTTACCTGTCCATGATGATGGTATTCCCATTAGCACTCTAGTTGCAAAACCATCTGGAACTGAGAAACGTATGCTTACTAGAGATTTATGCAATATAGATGCAGAATGGAATACTGCTGGAAATGCGCTTGCCTCAAAGTATTTGTTACCCAGATACAGAGTCCTTCATAGGATATTCATTTCGAATGTCTATCCTCGTTCTGGTAATAAAACTGAACTCACTACGTTTATTCTTCGCATTCTTCATTCCATCATCTCTGGTACCTCTGTATGTCTTCCTTCCTTGATTTGTCATTGCATCATTCAACTCTGTCTCCATCTAGGACACAGTGACATTCCTTTCGCTTATCTTATAACTGTGTTGGCCACCTATAGTTTAATGGTTATGCCTATTGGGGAAGCTCTTATTCACTACCTACCATTCAACAACTCCAATATTAACAAGATGAATTTGAAGTTGGCCCCTGGCCAAGTCAATGTAGGTGTTGGTGGAGCTGATGCCGCAAATGAAGAGGAGGGTGATTTGACATCAATATGGATGACATTTTTGAAAGTGCCCTGGTTTTGTCAATTGGCGTGAGTGTTGAGTCAGTTAGACTACAAAGCCAGATAGGAAGATCATTTCAAGCGTCTGCCTCAACCAGATGTGTGCAAGCTCGCCACAGGTAAATCTGAACTTCACATCCCTTGTTCCAAATCACCAGGTATACTAAAACCCTTAAAAATGTTAGAATATCATAGGGTTTTAGGGTAAGAAAACGTTTTAAAAATAGAAAAATTCTCTAAGTTTTCTTGCCCTGTCGATTTTATCGATATACATCTCGATTTGATCGACCTGCGCTGTCAAGTCCTCGATGCTCCATCGATACCATCAAAAAGAGGACCAAATATGTCAAGCAACCTTATACATATCTGGACGAAATTATCGATGTATCGATACACCTATCGATATCATCGATATTCAAATTTCGAGTCTATCAGAAGCGACTAGATAGTATCGACAGGCAGAATTCCGGCGCCACTGTTTTTCGTAAAGAATATCATATAAGCTTCTATATATCGAAGCCTCCTCGATACCATCAAAATTCAAACCTCGATGATATCGGTAGCCCTTCGATGATATCGGTTCTGGGCGCCAAGTTCTCCAACAATATATTTCAGCGTAGTTTAACTATGATCGGGGGTCCCTCGATAGAATCGATATTCAAATATCGATGATATCGTTGTCGTATCGATTGCATCGAACATGGACATAAACTATCCAGCAAGCTTTATGAAAAATCCTTTTGATTTATCAATGCATCAACACAGCTATCGATATCATCGACATCCAAATTTCGATGATCTCGAAGGTCCCTCAATCACTCATGAAAACCTGAAATATTTTAAGACAAGTCTCTCTCATTTTTCAAGTGTCGATGGATCGAAACTCCCATCGATGGAATCGGAGTTTGAAATCCGATGATATCGACAATCGTTTCGATCCATCGACCAGCTGACAATAGGTTTCAAAAGTGTATGACATTGAGTTCGAGTCATTGAGCGGACCATCGATGCTATCGAGAGTATACGCTCGATGATATCGAACCTGCTCAATGATATCGAACTCTGTCATAAATGACCGTTTTATATCCATTGAAACCTTTTGCCTATTTATAGAGGGCTTGTCTATTGTTGTTGTGAGAGAAAGAAGAGAGAGCTTTTGTGTGTTTAACCTTTGATCTTATACCCAAAGCCCTTTCTCTCAAGGAAGTTCATCCTTCAATCCACCCTCACCATTGATATTAAATAGAGTGGATTGGGGAATAAACTTCCGCATTAGAGGATCCTCCAGCTACTACCTTAATGACAAATCATGAAGCTGTGATGCCTTAAATGCATAGATGATTGAAATCGCTCTATCTTCCTTATAGGAAAATCTTTTGAGAGTAGAATTTCATCATAACCTTGACCCAACCCATTACCATGCATTGGTACATCTTTTGGGTTGCAGATCAAGGAGACCGAAGATTTTTCATTAACAAAGGAGGAGATCTTCGTCAATGTGCTTAATGGGACTCATCCACTTATCTGTAAGTATCTAGAGTCCAGAGGACACTTGTGATCATTCCTTTTTAGGATTGGGTCTTAGGTGTTTCTCACCCCTTCAAGCCCTTGTAGGAGGCCTCTGACGGGAGTGTACGTGGTGGGTGCGTTGTGTGGACGCTTGCTCTATGGAGAGCATAAACATCTAGTTGAAGGTGAACCAGTCAAAACCTTAGGTTTGAGGTGAACCGTGTGAAACCTCGGGTTTGGGGTAAACTGCGTAAAACCTCTAGTAGGGTCTTATGGAAGATCCTTGGCCAGTGTGCCTAAAAGTGGCTGTGTTGTGTTGACCCTTGCTCGTGAGAGCATAAACAGTCAGCCTCAGTGTAGGTTGTAAAGGTTAAAGGTGAACCTGATTTAAAACCTTAAGTTTGAGGTGAACCATTGTGAAACCTCCTTAGTGAAATTCGGCACACTCAAGGGTTGAGTGCGTCTGCCGGGAGTGGAGTAGACTGATCGTCGAACCACTATAAAAATTACTGTGTTTGAGATTGCTATCTTTCTGATTGTGTGATTTACTTTAATATTTTCATATCTGAATATCTGAGATCACACCTCACACACTAACACAATCATATCCATCATAAACTAGTGTCCATAATGCTTGCTTATTAAATAGTTTATGATTGGATCCTCTACCAGGCTTGGAAGCCAGTAGAGTTATTTTTGAGTAATCCTAATATGAGCTTGTTGTTAGGATTAGTGTAATAGGATTTTGAATAAACCATAAAAACTTTAAAAGTCCTATTCACCCCCCTCTAGGACATATCGGCATATTCCTACTTCAACTAAAGCGGTCTTCACCGCTATTTCAATTTTTGATGAGATTGAATCCGATTCAGCAGATGATCCTGATTATCAGCCATTTGACTTTGATGTGCATTTACGCTCACTAGAGGAGAAGGTTGAAAACATGAATGTGTCCCATGATATGCAATTCAAATATATGTACAAGTATCTGAGGCGCATTAATAAGGGACTTCATCAAATTGACCCTTCAATACCTGCTCCTTCATCGGGTTCTGATTAGTATTTGAATTTGTAGTTTGTAATAACTTTTCTGATACTTGAATTTCTTCTTTTTTATGTGGTTGAACATGGTTGATCATGCTTGAACAATGCTTGTTTATGGATTTAATATCTTGACTATCTTATTCATTTATTCCTCATTACTCTTCTTATTCTTCCTTATTTATCTACTTCCATTATCATTTATTGGTTCCTTCCTTTGTCATATTGTGACAAAAAGGGGGAGAATTTTATCATGCTTATGATATGTGGTTTGTGGATGTGGATTGTGAATATCCATTATTTTTTTTATAAGGAGTAAGTAATGAGGAGTATTATTGGGGGAGTAGATGCGATTTGTTTTGACCTGTTTATAACTGGTGCATGATTCCTTAACCAGGTTGTAACTGGTTTATATTGAAAACTGGTGCATGATTCTTTATTATGCCTATTTTTAACGAAGTGTGTTTTGTCACAAATTTGACAAAGGGGGAGATTGTAAGTGTTTCATTTTTTAGCTCCTATTATTGTCAAATTTTGTAGTGCCAAAACCTCTTGGAATCTGTGTCTTGTGTAGCGCTTCTACATATTCAAGACTGTGCATCTCATGTATAAGAACAAAGGTCTTTACTTCAAGAGCTTCAAAAGCAAGATTACATGTTCATGTTCAAGTATAACACCAAGTGTTAATTCAATATTTTAAGCTTCAATAGTTCAAGTTTTCAAAGCTTCGTCCAAGTCAAGACAAAATTCTTTACTTTGAACCCCAAGCACAAGCTTCAATGTAAGTCATATTCAAGCTTCAAAAGTCTCAAGTTCAAGCTTCATCATCTCAAGCTTCGTGAACTTCAAAGAACAACTATCGACTGAAGCAAAAGATTCAATGTTCATACATCATGTATAAGGTATGAATGACCCTAGATTGACCATAGGGTAGGTCATTTTGAATACATAATTTAAATTGGGTCACTTTATAAGTGCATTGACTATTTCTCGACTAGTCTTGGACTAAGTTCGACTAGTCCTAACACTGACTCGATTAGTCCAAGAATTCCTTGACCAGTCCTAAGTTTGTTACTGATTTGTGAGAATTTTTATTATTTCCTCGACCAGTCCTGGAGACTGATAGATCGGTCGTGTGAATAGTGCTTGACCAGTCCTGCAGGCTCGATTCAAAGTCTAGCAACTAAATTGGGTCCCACATGACCAATCCTGGACAGGACTCGACCGATCGAGTAGGTTCTTCAACTAGTCGTGGAACGGTTTTATCTTATCGCGCCCAAATTTTAAAAGTTTGTTGGTCCTTCGACCAGTCGAGCTGACCTCAGGACTAGTCAAAGATGCGATTTCTACAATTATAAATAGAGCACGAATTTTAGAGTTTGGTATTCAATTCAAGTAAAATCAATACACCATTCTGAGAGATAACTTAGTGATATTCTTAAGCTATTTAGTTCTTATTTCATATTCTCTTTAATTAGCTTTTTGCATTTGATTTTATATTATACATTCCAATTTTATTTGAAAGAGGGATTGAAGTATTCCCATTTCTTGAAATCAAAATCAAATCAAGATAGCTCAAGGTGATTTAATTTAAAATCAATTTAGAACTTAGAACCTTTTCATAAGTGAGTGTGAACATTGAACATATACGTCGAACTTCTACTTCGAATTGGTTCTTCCGAGTTGCATCAAAAGGAGAATATCCAGATAAGTATTTTACAGTTTTGTAAATTCATTGTTTTGGTTTTATTGAGATTGTGCTAGAAAAATCTCTTTCTTTTGGTTTGTCTGAGGTGATCCAGAAAACTCAGAGTGTGGGGTTTTTGAATTGTGTAAGCCCACTTGAAAGACACAATTGTGAGGGTTTTAGGTGAACCTTGAAAAACCTATTTTCATAGTGAATGCTAATATCCACTGTGTGAGGATATTAGGAGTGGAGTAGTTATGAGGCTGTTTTTCTAAACAGTTGTTGCACATATAAGCGAACCACTATAATTTCTGGTCTTGTGGTGATTGATTGAATATTTCATTTTGTGGATATTGTAATTTCCCTTTATGCATTTGTGGAGAATGTTGTAATTTCTTTTATGCAAGTGTGGGAATGTTGTAATAGCTTAGATTCTTTTCCTGCTATTTTATTTTTATTCCTCTATATCAGTTTGAGTTTTTGTTACATAGACCGTTCTAGTAAGGTTGTCCTACCATAAACCTTTGGTTTTTGGTGTAAGGTTGTCCTTAGAACAACATCTGTATCAACATCTCAATACTTGTACATTTGAGGTTGTTATTCATTTCAGCATTGTGGAATTGTTTATGTGCTATCTCTATTTATTTGTTTAAATTCTATTGTTAATTTTTTAATTTTGCATAGTCCTATTCACCCCCCCCCCCCCCTCTAGGACTCTTAGCTTGGCCTTTTCAATAAATCATTATCAATCATTCGCTAACTCTCCTCCTTTTGTCACAAGTTGACAAAGGAAGAATGAGATAAATATAAATTAGGCATAAATAGATTTTGAATACCAAGAAGTATGTAGAAGTAAGCATATGAAATAACTAAAGTCAGGAAAGCATATGAAATTTAAAATTTAAAAGGGTTATAGAAGTGTAAAGAGAAATTACCCAAGTACCAACACAAGAGTAAAGTTTAAGTTACAGAACCAACAAAATAAGTTTAAACAAAAAGATAATCAATCCCAATCTGACCCAGAGGAAGAAGGAGGAGGCATTGATAAGTCAAGTTGGTTCAAACTTCGGCTGATGCGATGGAAGTACTTCTAAAAGTGCCCTGGTTTGTCAAGTTACGTGAGTGGTGGGTCAGACTGTCTATAGAACTCGATAAGAAGATCAATTCAAGCGTCTGCCACAACCGGATGTGCGCAAGCTCAGCACAGGTAAAACTAAAGCCTCACATCCCATGACCCAAAACACCAGGTAAAGGAAACCCTTAAAAACAAGCTAGAAATCATAGGGTTTTAGGGTGAGAAAACTTTTTACAAAATAGGAAAATCTTTAAATTTTTCTCGCCTTATCGATTTTATCGAAGCACCCTCGATATGATCGACCTGCACTGTCGATGTCCTCGATGCCTTAACGATATTATCGATGAGAGGACCAAAAGTGTCCAGCAACTAAATATTCATCTGGACGGATTTATCGATGTATCGATACACCTATCGATATCATCGATATAAGCACTAAATATGTCCAGCAACTTCACAACATATCTGGACGAATTATCGATGTATCGATACACATATCGATATCATCGATATTCAAATCTCGAGTCCATCGAAAGTGGCTCGATAAGATCGACAGGCAGAATTTCGGCGCCCCTGTTTTTTAATAAAAATCTCAAATTCCTTCGATATATCGATGACCATCCGATATGATCTGAATTCAAATATCGATAAGATCAGAGGTCCATTGATGATATCGATCGACGACGCGCATTTCTTACAGCAGATATTTCAAGTTGCTTTTAACTATGATCGGGGGCCCTTCGATAGAATCGATATTTCGAATATCATTGATATCGGCACCAGGTCGATTGCATCGAACAAAGACATGAATCGTTGAGCATGCTTAAAGTCAAATATGCTGGATTTATCTTTGTAAGTATTCAGAGTCCAGGAGGACACTTGTGATCATTCCTTTCTAGGATTGGGTCTTAAGTGGTTCTCACCATTTGAAGTCCTCAAGGAGGCCTTCGGCGGGAGTGTACGTAGTGGGTGCGTTGTGTAGACCCTTGCTCTGTGGAGAGCATAAACATCCGGGTGCGTTGTGTGGACCCTTACTCTATGGAGAGCATAAACATCTGGTTAGGAGTAAACCAGTAAAACTCCAGGGTTAGAGGTGAACCGAGTAGAAGCCTCTATGTAAAGGTTGAAGGTGAACCTGATTTAAAACCTTAGGTTTGAGGTGAACCCTGGGAAACCTCCTTAGTGAAATCCGGTACACTCAAGGGTTGAGTGTGGCAGCCGGGAGTAGAGTAGACAAGTAATCGAACCACTATACAAATAACTGTGTTTGAGATTGTTAATGTCTTTCAATTATGTGATTTCCTTATATGTTTTTATATCTGATTGCCTGAGATCACACCTCATACACACACACAGTCATATCCATCACAATCTTGTTTGCAATTTGTTTATCTTTTAAGAAGTTTGTGACCGGATCCTCTACAAGGCTTGGAAGCTAGTAGAGTTAATTTTTGAGTAATCCTAATTTGTACATGTTATTAGGATTAGTGTAATAGGATTTTAAATAACTCATAAAAACTTTAAAAACTCCTATTCACCCCCCTCTAGGAGATATTGGCATATTCCTTCTTCAACTCAAGTGGTCTTCACCACTATTTCAACTTCTTCATGTACTTCATTGAAGACTTGTGGGTTTAAACTAAACATTCATGCGATACATGCAATGCTTCCTCATCCTGTGATTTAAGTCGCTCATCAACTTGGGAGGGTTGGTAGTCGAAATCATCTAGATCATCTGAATCTTCTAACTCATTGAAAATATCTTCCATGGTTGTGTTTGCAGGTGGTTGTGCTTCCTCTTCTTCTTCATTTTGACTAGGAAGAGGTTTCAGGTTCATCTTATTCAGATTGGCATTATTAAATGGGGTTAAGATTCCAGTGCCTCAGCCGTTGGAAATTGAACGTTATAATGCAATGCAGGGCAAGTCATAAGTATGCAAATGGAATCGAACCGTGCTTGGGATGCAAGCGATACTGAATAATAATGTAGCAAATTAAAGATGGTAGATAGACACGTATACCCGACACAACCGAATGAAAGACTCTAACCATGAAGGGAATTAGATCGGTCTTATTCCCGTTGGATGTGAAAATTCGATGCAAAACTCTGTATTTAGGGAGCATTTGGTTTGTGGAGAGGGCATTATCCGACTGCCATTCTGTATTAAAGAGATAACTTATGGGCTAACGCTTGTTTTTCAGTATTGGACATTTTTTTCAGTTAATGTGGCTATAGGTATGCCATCTTCCACAACATCGATTCCCATTAACGCCAAAATAACATGCGATATAACTTGGAATGTCCCTTCAATGAATTTAATCGTGAATGTCAAGTTATCAAGGGAGACATCATAGATTGATGCATACATTCCTTGCACAATGGAGCGGTAAGTCGTTCCATCCCATCTCAGAATACATTCCCAACCGACTTCAGAGAGAATGGGAACTAGACCAAAAGGAGCAATATGGTCTAAATTTACTGATCTTTCTATGATAATATCTTTAGTGCAGAAATCCTGAACATGCTCTGAATCCTCTTCCGAGGCCCATAGGGTTCTCACACCAATAGGAGTAGATCTAGATGAAGAGCTAGCCTGATTTTTGCATGCCATTTTCTTGGATCGAAACTCCATATCAGTTTGCATAAGATAAAAATTAGAGAAAATGCTAAAGGAAAGAGTAGATCAGATTTTGAAGAAAACCCACCCCAAATAGGGTTTTAAATGATGAATATAATACCCAAAAGAGATTTGCTAGCAATAGATTACTAAATACTAGAAGAGAATTGAAAGGAAAAAACTTACTAGCAAGAATGGATGATGGGTTAGTCGAATGGGGCACCGGCTAGTCGAGGAAGAAGATGTGAAATGAAAAGAAAATGGGATCCCCCCCCCTTTAGGTGAAATTGCGCGTTTGTCGACTAGGCCGAGTATATACTCGACTAGTCGAAAAATTCGACTGGCCCGAGTATGTACTCGACTAGTTGAATAATCACAAAATTTTCATTTTCTGACTAATTTATTTTATATTTTATTATTATTTTATGCATTTAATAAAAATAAACATAAACAAAAAAATGCATAAAAAGAAACAGGATAATTATTTAACAATGCACAACCCAATATTATACTTTAAATTTAAAATCTAGTTATGTCAAGTGGCTTGGTCATTATGTCTGCAAGCTGCTTCTTAGTTTGAATGTATTCAAGCATGATGGACTTGTCTTCAACCAATTCTCGAATATAATGGTATTGTATATTGATATATTCCGTATGAAAATGTTGAATCGGATTTTTGGAAATATTAATTGCGCTTGAATTATCGCAATACATAGCCATTGTATCTTGCGTAATTCCATAATCAACTAACATTCTTTTCATCCAAATTAGCTGAGTGCAAACATTTCCTGTTGCAATATATTCAGCTTCAGCTATAGAGAGAGATACTGAATTTTGTTTCTTGCTGAGCCAAGATACTAAGTAGTATCCTACGTAGAAACATCCACCACTGGTAGATTTTCTATCATCAATATTTCCTGCCTAGTCTATATTAGTATATCCGACAATTTGTACAGATGTATCATGCGAATTGAAAAGGCCGAGCTAAGAGTCCTAGAGGGGGGAGGGGGGTGAATAGGACTATGCCAAATTAAAAATAAAATGTGGAATTTAAACAAATATAAATAATAATAGCAATAAACAATCGTACAAAACAAAAATGAAAAGCATCCTTAAATGTACAAGTATTGAGAGGTTGATAGAGGTGTTGTTCTATGGAAAACCTTACACCAAAAACCAACGGTTTATAGTAGGACAACCTGATTCCTAGAAAGGTCTGTGTATAAAAATCTCAAACTGAAACAGATGAATAAAGAATAAAAATAGCAAAGAATTAAACTAAGCTATTACAAAATTCCCACACTTGCATAAAAAGATTACAACATTCTTCCAAAAATGCATAAAAGGAAATTACAACATTCACACAATGTCACAATCAATCAATCACCACAAGACCAGAAATTATAGTGGTTCACTTGCGTGTACACCAACTGTTTAGAAAAACAGCCACACAACTACTCCACTCCCAATATCCTCACATAGTGGATATTAGTGTTCACTATTAAGAGGTAGGGAACTAGGGTGCCAAGGATCCACTTGTAGAGATCAAGGAGAACTACCCTTGATTCATGAAAATCAACTAAACTTCCTTTGATATAGTTTTTAAGAGATGAAAGGTATATGAATTAGAATGGATTCCATCACCAAACCTGTAACATCCCAAAAAATCGGGGGTTGAGCATAACTCAACACCCGAGTTCGAGAGCATCACTTATGCAACATAGATAATGATGATTAAATGTTGTCTGCATTAGTGTATTGAACATGAGTGAGATTAAGCCAAAACAACATATCATACTCCAGAGACAATTAAATTGCAAGCGGAAGACTGTTATAGATATATAAAATATTAAAAAAAAAAACTATGGTGAGTCTCCAGAGTGTGATAACATTACCAGGTTAATAGATTTCAAGTACATTTCTAAAATATACCAAATGTGTAAGTGTAATGTCTTCTATCCCAAGTACCATAGCCCTGTCAATACAATAACAGGTCTTCATAAACCTGTCAGAGAGCTACAAGTAGGAGAACTCCTCCTCCACATCATAGTAGTCCGGCTCTGCTTCATAAGCATCGCCATCACCTGAAACTCAACCAATCTGGTTAGTGTGTACAACACCGTCCTGTAATGTGGGAGTGAGTGATCAACTCAGTGGAATAGTAAAGCATAGGTTAACATGTTATCAATTCAGTCAAGCAGTAATGATAAAGCAGTAAAATCAAACACTCCTAACTACTCTTATTAATGCAAGTATGAATGCAGTCATGATGTATGCCCTCACCACACCCTCCCTCATGCGACACCATCTTACGTTCGCGACATGCTTTCATCCCTCATTGCTTCACATCTTCCAGGCACATGCAATGCATGATGAGCATGATTACCGAGTATTTATTAGTCCATTTCAAACAGCAGGATTGGAAAACTAAGGTACCTCCCTTGTATCATTCCCAAACATGATCCATTCTAGGGTCGTTAGTCCTAGTTAATCTCAGACGATGGTGTGTTTTCTAGGTCACTGCAAAGACTGTCAGGGCTGTTACGCACAAAGGTTACACCACTCCCCCATCACCTCGTTAACGATTCATCACTATACAGAAACAGGCTTAGTTCATACTCTGTAAACCGCGGCAAAACTCTAAGGCTCACCGCAATTTCAGAGTATGCTCGAGGTCACTACAAAGGGCTGTCAGGGCTGTTACGCACAAAGGTTACACCGTTCCCCCATCACCTTATCAATGTAGGCCGACAACACGAATATAGTGTCCCATACCACCATAATCGGCTCACGAGTCTGGTTGCTCACTGGTCACTACGGGGAGGCACGTGGCCCCAGCGTAGGCCGACAGCTCGACCACGGTGTCCCATACCACCATGTCCGGCTCATGAGTCTTAGCGGATCGAGGTACCATGGTTAAAAGGGATTTCACTTGTAAGTTTGATACCCTAGGTTCAAGCAGTAGCATCCAAACATGGTGAACATACATAAGATAGATCGGGTTGCTTGACGAGCTCGGCTAGCTCGAGCGCACAACAAGTTGAACGATATGAAGCGCATAAGCACTTCGTGTGGCCAACCACTATCGCCAACCGAAGTACGACTCGAGTTCATCGAACACATCTCACGTGGCAAATGAATCACAGCCACGGATTCAATTCTGGTACCGATTGTCTAGACTATAATCATAGCCCCAAACACAATCAATTGCAGATAGATAAAGTAGTAATGGATCAAGATTCAAATTATACAATCAAAGTCTGGTATTATCCGTTTAGGGCTGCCAGGGCTGTTGCACGCACTCGTTGCTTCACTCCCCCATCACCCATGACGGATCATACAACGTAAATATGAATTTAAACATATGCATTACATAGATAAAATCATAAAGGCAGTTGAGTATGTTATGAAGCACAACACAAGCATGAGTTTGTACATATTCAATTCCTAATCACACAACTATCCATGGAAAACATACACATGGTTAAAAGAAGTTGAGAATCATATCTCAACATCCTTATATATTACAATTTGCTAACTACTACTCATTCAAACATTTCAACAAACACTTTAAAATACATACATCAACATACATGACATATGTTGATCACATAGGCATTAGGCCAAATCCTTTCACTAGGGAGTTGCCCCAATCATAACACGCGTACACCCATGACGGATAGTCATGGAAGGTAGGAATCCAAGTTCCATATTCATTTGAACATTTTCACAAACACTTGGGCTACACATTTCAACATATATAGCGTATAATGGTCGTGGCGTGATTCAGGGCAAATCCTTTCGTCAAAGGGGTATCGCCAATACAACAATCATATATCCATGACAATTAGTCATGGCAAACACGAATGAGAATTCTATACTCATTCAGTCATTTTCACAAACACTTAGAATACACTATTACAACATACATGGTGTATGTTAACAAAACATGTATTAGGGCTATCCTTTCGCCAAGCAAGTATTTTATCCATGTATAATATATTCATACAGCAAATAATCATGGCAAATACATCTCCAAAATTTATACATATATGGTACTTTCTAGAATACACAATTTCAACGTACATAGTGTATATAAGCAAAACATGTATAGGGCGAGTCCTTTCGCCAAACAAGTAATTTATCCACATATATTCATACAACAATTAATCATGTCAAACACATTTTCAAAATTTGTACGTATACGGTACTTTCTACAAATACCTAGAGTATGTAAAATTCCATATTCTTCATCTTTAATCGAAACAGAAAACAAACAACACTTTGTACATGTGCAATTGCTTGCAGATCATGAATCTATTATTATCTGACATTGAAAGCGTTGAAAACCATAACCTATACACCTAAAATCCGCACCTTTTATCGTAGAATCGTAACGGAGTCGATAGATTTACTAAGGCTTTGTATATGGCGATTCGACAACCTATATGATGAAATAGGTTAATTATTTCATAACCTACAACTCTTAAAACTCCAAATTAGTTTAGGGTTAAGGTTTCTTACCTAGAAACGTCGCTAAAATCGCCGGAAAAGTGATAAGAATGAGGTGGTTAAGCACCTAAGGCAGCAAGGAAGAAAGGTAGGAAGGATTTCCCACAACTCTCCCACTCTCTCTCTCTCTCTTTTCTCTCTTCTCTCTCTAGGGTTTCTCTCAAATTCGTATGGTTGTGAGAGAGAGGGTTTTAAGGTCTTTATATAGCCTAAAAACTCACCAAATTAGACTTATGGACAAGGTATACATAGGTTATAACCAAAGCGACACTGATTCAGCTCAACGGAGCACTTCTGGCGGGCCTCCTTAAGCCAAAGGTCAGACTTAAGCTCACTAACACTGGATCTACGTACCATTAAGTTTTCGTTCAGTAGGGTTCCCAGATCACGCGTGACAGACCAGTTTCAGTTCAACGGTCAGCGGATCTCGATCAGAGATTCTGAGTACATGGATATGTGTATGAAATTTCTCCTGATCCGAGGGTGTAATTTGGTCTGATTCGGACGGTCTGGTTGCTTAAAACTGATCCGCAAGCGAGAGGTGCCAGATTACTATTTGAGATATTTATTTGTAAATAAAATCAAGTGTTTTCACACTCCTTGCTCCGGACTCAAGCGAATAGCGCTGGGACACTATCTGGATTTGATTTCTGAGATGGTTGTCAAGCCTAGCAAGGCGGTCCTAAGTCCTTAACTTCATATTATTCGGACTTCCGATGTACGGTCCAGATCTGATACGGAGTTTCGAGATGCTCCCGAGAGCAGTCGGGTAATGAGATTGATCCTAGATTTTAGAGTAACCTAGCGTCAATGATTCTGCAAGTTTTAGTTCTTACAAATCGTATTTAAAGTAGTTGGTACTAATTTCACAGGTACTCTAGTTTAACACTGGCTAATTCTCGCCTAATTTCTAAAGGATTTAGTCCTGAGTAATTTCTGTCTGAGGTGGTACATGGGCCTTTGTAGTTTGTATCTAAAGTGATCCAAGTTATACTACTTAGCTAGTTTAAGATAGTGTCTAGGGTGAAAGTACTTAGAAAATTTAAAGAACAAGGTGGTGAAAGGTGAGATTTGCGAAGGAAATGGGTTAAGGAGCGATTTTAGACTGTGGGATTCAGTTCTGACAAGTTAATAAGGTGTTAAGATCGACCCATTGCCTAAGGACGTCTAATCCTAGGTTGGAAAAAATCCAGGATGTTACAAAACCATGCCCATGAGACAAAGTAAAAAACAGAATTAAACAAATTACCAACCAATCAACAAGTTATGAAGGTTAGGAAGGGTACTGTCATCAAACCATGTCCAAGGGGCAATGGTGAACAACAGGGCT
Source organism: Magnolia officinalis (assembly GCA_021015155.1). Taxonomy (NCBI): domain Eukaryota; kingdom Viridiplantae; phylum Streptophyta; class Magnoliopsida; order Magnoliales; family Magnoliaceae; genus Magnolia; species Magnolia officinalis. Next base: position 44,262,132 of record JAJHSJ010000009.1, read on the forward strand.
TCCTAAATTCATAATCAAAATAAGAGAGAGGAAATACTCAAAGCCATCACAGATCTATCGTAATTTTAGTCACAACGAATCATTAAAAACTGAAAGCATTCCCATAATCAAACTAGAATCAAAAGAAATTTGTTCAATCAAACATGAATCAGAGCCGTAGGATTGTTCCCATCACACCACAAGCTTCACCTCTTAGCCCTAGATAAGAGGTTTAGCCCGTCATAGATGGACTATCTCTAAAAAACCATGAAAACAAATAAAAATAAAAAGAAAAGAAGCAAACTACTACTCTCTGTCTCTCTCTCTTACTGATGTCCTCTAAACTCCCCTTTCTTCTTGCTGCCTCCTTCTTTTTATAGTTGTGAAGGTCGTGGAGGGGTCGGCTTTGAAAACTGACCTTATTGGAGTCGGTGCGTGCAAGATACGCAGCCCGTTTGCAGCAACAGAAGTCGGCCACGTACGTAAGGCTTCCGCAGCCAAAATCGGATCTCCAAAACTCCCCATTTTAGTGATTTTTTCTAAAAGAAAAACGTCTCTTAGGACGTTTTCGAGCGGCCTACACGATGGACGATGTGGATTGCAAAGATGGCCCATGATGGTGGCCTGCAACTGCCCAAAAAATGCGGACAGCGTCTGGTCGTAAACAGGGCCTGCGAAAGATGGGTCTGATGAAGTCGGTGGGCCTCTAATCCGCGTCGGATGGAAAATCCAGTCCGTCTACTGGATTCCCCTCGTGAAAAAGGTTGGAAAGGATAAATTTTGAGATTGTTTCGATGAGGCCCACAGGACTTCTCTTGCTGCCGTCCGTCCTCCGTTGGGTTCTTCAAATACACAAAATATCAAAATAACTCAGGCTTCGAGTCAATACATGGTCGGTTTGGCCTTATGAGTACAATTAACGGCTCGGATCGTCGACCTGGAAGATGAATGTGGCCCACTTGCCCCCAACCGCAAGTCCATGTTACCGTGGTAAACGGAAATTTTCGTTTTTAATGCGAGAAGTCAGGTCAGTGCCTGCTGACCGACTTGGTATATTCGGTGCACGGTGAGTGCACGGCTTCTGTGCACTCCACCTATATAAATTGGGCCCCATCGTGATGTATCGGCAAAATCCAATCCGCCCATCTACTTTATCACCTCCTTTAAATGGTTGAGCCCAAAAGTGAAGCATATCCAGATGTCAGGTGGGCCCCACTTAAGGAATTACAGGGCTGATCTGTCTGTTGGGCCGCTTCTAAAGGTATCCACTGGATGAAAATCGACATGTACGGTTACTTCATGATTCTCAGGCTGTATATAAAGTTTGGAGCCGATCAGATAATGGAAACCCTGTGATCTTGCATCTTGGACCCTTTTAGGTCTGTGTAGCGTGAAACCCGTGATTTTCTCAAATTTTGGCCGTGTAAAATCATCGATCTTGGTCCCCTGGAGTCCATCCCTTGCCTTGGTGATTCTTAAACGTTAAATCCGTGCCTTTAGCATCCTTTTCAGTCCATGCTCGTCAATTCACCTTGCAACACAAACACGAGTAAAATATGGCATTTAAATAGTATTATGTGCGCAAAATCAAGTAATAATTGGGGTCTGATATGCAATATTTGACCCTCAACATAACCCCCAACCAGCATTTTCCTAGTCCCGAGCAAGGTATGCGAAAAATAAGTTGAAAATTACAGGACAATTCTTATGAACTCGAGTGACTTTTGCTAAATAATTTGGATACGAGAATTCCAAGATTCATTAGTGTTGGGTTATACTTTCTCATGGACTTAAGCGCACGGTAAACTTCATAATCAAGTTCAAAGTATTAGTCCATCGATTTGAAAAATCCTAAACATTGAGTTTCATGGGTGTAAAGTGCAATCTCGACTTATTAACATTAAGAGTCACTTCTCTGTTTCATGAAATCATTGGTAATCATCAAGAGAGTTCATGACAACCAAAACTTAAACCAAAACTTGCCTCATAGATCATCTTTTCAATCTTATTATCTTTTGATTTTTATTTTTTTTTTGTAACGCCGAAGGGAATTAGATCTTCACCTATAGGGAGCAAACCTATGGTGAAAACTAGTCGCCTAACTCTTCCCAAATGTCAACCAAAGGGAATCAAGTCCACACCTATAGGGAGCAAACCTATGGTGAAGTTCGTTTGCCCAACCCTTTCCGTAGGCAGCTATCTTTTAGCTGGGTATTTTCTTTTTCTTTCATTCTTCTTTTTGAGCATGATTGACAAATTTCCCCAGGTTGGTTCCTTCCATGCTTAATGATCACCAAGTTACAATTCAATATCGAACTGAAACTTTAATGTGCAAGCGAGATGTGTCTTGTGAAATCATGACTCAATCAATGTTTAAAACCTATAATTCTGGATTACCAATTCAAACTTAACTGTGAAATCTAACAGATATTGAATCCAAGAGTCATAAATTACCAACATCACGTATCTTGAAATTATAATTGCCCTAGATGGCCGTCAAAATCACATCGAATTTACAAGAAATTCTAGAAAAAATTTTGAATTTTTTTTTCAAATTTCTGCTCAAGACCAAGAAAACACTGATTAGGTAACTTAATCTCCCACCCCCAACCAAAAATCTACATTGTCCTTAATGTAAAATATGTATGCATGCAATGCACATGAGTCAACGAAAATAAGGGAGAAGTGATGAAAAGATAGTACCTGGACGAAGGAATCAGAAGCTTTTTCCAAAGATATCAACGTAAGGGCTGGTCAGCACAAGAGAGAAACCAACGAAAGCAAACTATCATAAACCAATGTATAAAGCAAACTAACCTAATGACATAAAACCGACTAACCTAGAACATCATAAAGCAAACTACCCTAGTCCTCTGAAAGCATTAAATTCTAATCCTCAACTGTGGAAGCACGAAAAATCTACTCAATCATGCATCCAAGTTCTTCCGTCGGCCAGTATCTTGATAAATTTCTCAGAAGGTTTTTCAACAAGATCATCCAAAAGCCCATTTTGCAGTAAGCTTGGATGTCTTGGAGTGTGAATGTCCAGAGAAATTGAGGGACCTCAGCATAAAGTTTTCTTTTCATCGTCTGAAGTGTCCAAAGTATATACGATTCACCTGTGACAGATAAAATTTCAAAGTTAGTACACCATGATGAATCAGCGACTACAAGTAGATGAAATTCAGAAAAATTTGTAGTAGGTGGTGTAGTCTCAACACACGCCGAAGTTTCACTCTTTAGTTCAATTTTCAGCTCCTCCTTTAATGGTAAACATTCAGGATCTGGGGGAGGAGGTACTTCAAAATAAGGGTTCTCTCGGTCTGTAACATCTACCGAGGTATTGTCTTGCGAGGCATCCACTATTTCTTGTATCATGAGATCGTTTGAATCTGCAAAGTGTGTCAAGCCATCATCTAAAGAGTCGAAACATTCAATTGAAAGGAGTTCATTCATCCTATCGAGATCTGTGATGATATGTCCAATAACTCCTTTATCTTCTTCGAGAGTAGAAATGAGCATACTCTCTTGTTTGTTCTCAATGTGAGATGAAATCATCACTGGGTATGTCTCTTCTTGACCTAAACGGGCATATTCGAAATCAGAGGGTAAAGGTTTTAGGCCAAACTTCGGTGGCTTGAGGTTAGACGATAGAGGCTCAACATCAGTTTGGGGCAATTCTTCAAATTGTGGCCTCTACTGGTTAACTTCAAGTACCGGCGCAGTATTAAGCAAGACACACCTCTCCCTAATCATGTCATCATCTGAGTCATGGGAGTGTGCCAGGCACGTCTCTAGAGGGTCAGAGGATAAGGTCAGAGGCGTTCTATCTTCCACGAAAGAATCAATCATGTTAATGTCGTGGGAATCGTCATCATCCTCTAAGTTTCTACCGTTATTGAAAAAGATGTTTGACTCCAATGTCATGTTCCCAAAAGACATAGTCATGACACCATTCCTGCAATTGATAATTGCGTTTGAAGTGGCAAGGAATGGGCGACCAAGAATGACAGGAATCTGAGTGCTCATGTTATTGATGGGTTTAGTGTCTAGGATGATAAAGTCTACAGGGTAGTAAAATCTATCAACCTGGACTAACACATCCTCAAGTATCCCTCTTGGTACACGAACAGAGTGATCAGCAAGTTGTAATGTGGTTAGGGTGGGTTTTAATTCACCTAAACCTAACTGTTTGTATATTGAGTAAGGAATAAGATTGACGCTCGCTCCTAAGTCAAGAAGTGCATGATCAATTCGATAATTCCCGATTACACAAGATATGGTTGGGTTACTGGAATCTTTGAATTTCTGCGACACCTCTTGCTTTAGGATGGCACTCACTTTCTCAGTCAAGAAGATCTTCTTTTGAATACTTTGCCGTCTTTTGGTCGTGCATAGGTCTTTCAGGAATTTGGCATATGAAGGTATTTGTTTTACGACACCAAGTAGAGGAATATTGACTTTCACTTGTTTCAACACCTCTAGAATATCCTGAGAGTTAGAGAGAGGTTTTGCTACAACCAACCGTTGGGGAAATGAAGCAACTGGCTTTTCTAAAAGTTTCGATTCTAATTTTTGTGGGGCATCACCAGATCCATCATTGTTGTCCTCTTCTGGTTCTTGAGGCTTTTCGGGCCTAACCAGAAGGATTTTATCAATGATCTTCCCACTCCTAAGAGTGGTGATGGATTTAGCGTGCCCCATTTGATTTGAAGAGCTAGGATCACTTATCTCGTACTGCGGTTTAGGATTGGGGAGAGGTTGTGCAGGAAGCATCCCATTTTCTATAACCGTCATACGTGAATCCAATTTTTGCATAAAATCTGTAAATCCTCGCATTGCCTGAGCTAGCTCTTGTATAAAATTTTAAACCGGTTCTTCTTGAGGTTTCCCCTAATTTGGATTTTGATTGAAGAAACCTTGAGCGGTCGCAGTTTGTCCATTTCTCCAACTAAGATTTGGATGATTTTTCCAACCAGGATTGTACGTATTAGAGGTAGGTCCATTAAAAGGCCTTTGATAGTTGTTTACGACATTAGCTTGCTCATTCAACACTCCTCGAAAAGTAGGTATTATAGGACAATTTTCAGTTGTGTGAATGTTGCAATCACAGATGCCGCAAACAATTTCATTAACCTTATCCTCCTTTCCTTCCATGGCCTCAAATTTTCTTATGAGATTATTCACTTTATAATTGAGATCATCCTCTTCTTTCAAGAGATACATTCCGCCCATTTCCTTTGATTGAGTGGGCCTAGAAGTGATATTTGATTTTGGGTATGTGTCCCATAATTGCGTGTTTTCAGCAAGTCTATCCAAGTAATCCCACACATCATCGACATTTTTATTCATAAATTCTCCATTGCACATTGTCTCAACCAGTTGGCGCATGGAAGATGTCAGTCCATCATAGAAAAAGTGTGTAATGTGCCACGTTTCAAATCCGTGTTGTGGGCATGAGCTGACAAGATCCTTGAACCGCTCCCAACATTGGAAGAATGTTTCATCCTCCTTTTGGGTGAAGTTCATGATTGACTTTCTAAGGGTGTTCGTTTTGTGATATGAAAAAAAATTCTTTATGAACTCCCTTGTCATGTCATTCCATGTGCCAATAGATCGGGAACGTAGTGAATGTAACCACGTCTTAGCTTTCTCTTTCAAAGAAAAGGGAAAGAGTTTCAGCCTGACCGTGTCCTCGGACACGTTAGGAAAGTATAACGTGGCTATGATTTCATCAAACTCTTTCAAGTGTAGATACGGATTTTCAGATTCAAGCCCATGAAATTTTAGAAGGAGTTGGATCACCCCTGACTTGATATTCATGTGTCCTGTATTTTTTGGAAAAACCATGCATGAGGACATACTCACCCCCGCCTGTTGTAAATAATCTCATAAAGTACGAGGCGGGGGTGCTTGATGCACCTCATTCTCATCTTGGATGTCCTCCACCCTAGGTTGGGGTAGAAGAGGTTGATTTGCAGCCATAACCCCAGTTAACTCTGAGGATCTCAAGTGGTGTCTAATCCTGCGATGGATAGATAACCCCTCAACCAATCCTCCTTGAGACGTAGAGAGTTATCACGAACCCACTTGGGCACGAAACACTCGCAGCACTCAATTCAAATTCTAAACTTAAACCTAAGAGAAAGGAAGAAATACAAATCTAAAAAATAAGAGAAAAAAAAAAGTAGGAAGGAAGTTACCAAAATAGAAGTCCTAAATTAAGAACCAATTTAGAATGTGTATGTCAAGGTCCTACAAAACAGGAAAACATGTTAGTTTCTAGAAATCAGAAAAAGTTAAACCTAAAGATAGAAAATCCTAATCTTAACCTAATTATAAAACTAGCCAATTTTAGAAAAAACGTAACTGTCAATCCCCGTCAACGGCGCCAAAAACTTGTTCACTCCCCAACTATAGGGTTGTGATGTAGTAATAAACTCGGTAAGACCGAGGTCGAATCCCAAGGGACTGAAACCTGTACATAATCTGAAAATAACCAGAACTAGAACTAAAAAAAATATGAAATCTAAATGGAAAGGATATGAGGGAATAATGGTGAAATATTACTCTAAAACTTGTGGAAATCAGAGGTAGGGAACTAGGGTGCCAAGGATCCACTTGTAGAGATCAGGGAGAACTACACTTGATTCATGAAAATCAACTAAACTTCCTTTGATATAGTTTTCAAGAGATGAAAGGTATATGAATTAGAATGGATTCCATCACCAAACCATGCCCATGAGACAAAGTAAACAACAGAATTAAACTAATTACCAACCAATCAACATGTTATGAAGGTTAGGAAGGGTACTGTCATCAAACCATGTCCAAGGGGCAATGGTGAACAACAGGGCTTCCTAAATTCACAATCAAAATAAGGGAGAGGAAATACTCAAACCCATCACAGATCTATCGTAATTTTAGTCACAACGAATCATTAAAAACTGAAAGCATTCCCATAATCAAACTAGAATCAAAAGAAATCTATTCAATTAAACATGAATCAGAGCCGTAGGATTGTTCCCATCACACCACAAGCTTCACCTCTTAGCCCTAGCTAAGAGGTTTAGCCCGTCATAGATGGACTATCTCTCAAAAACCATGAAAACAAATAAAAAGAAAAAGAAAAGAAACAAATTACTACTCTCTGTCTCTCTCTCTTACTGATGTCCTCTAAACTCCCCTTTCTTCTTGCTGCCTCCTTCTTTTTATAGTTGTGAAGGTCGTGGAGGGGTCGGCTTTGAAAACTGACCTTATTGGAGTCGGTGCGTGCAAGATACGCAGTCCGTTTGTAACAACAGAAGTCGGCCGCGTGTGTAAGGCTTCCGCGGCCAAAATCGGATCTCCAAAACTCCCCATTTCAGTGATTTTTTCTAAAAGAAAAACGTCTCTTAGGACGTTTTCGAGCGGCCTACACGATGGACGGTGTGGATTGCAAAGATGGCCCATGATGGTGCTCCGCAACTGCCCGAAAAACGCGGACAGCGTCCGGTCATAAACAGGGCCTACGAAAGATGGGTCTGATGAAGTCGGTGGGCCTCTGATCCGCGTCGGATGGAAAATCTAGTCCGTCTACTGGATTCCCCTCGTGAAAAAGGTCGGAAAGGATAAATTTTGAGATTGTTTCGATGAGGCCCACAGGACTTCTCTTGCTGCCGTCCGTCCTCTGTTGGGTTCTTCAAATACTCGAAATATCGGAATAACTCAGGCTTCGAGTCAATGCACGGTCGGTTTGGCCTTATGAGTACAATTAACGGCTCGGATCGTCGACCTGGAAGATGATTGTGGCCCACTTGCCCCCAACCGCAAGTCCATGTTACCGTGGTAAACGGAAATTTCCGTTTTTAATGCGAGAAGTCGGGTCAGCGCCTGCTGACGGACTTGGTATATTCGATGCACGGTGAGTGTATGGCTTCTGTGTACTCCACCTATATAAATTGGGCCCCACCGTGATGTATCGGCAAAATCCAATCCGCCCATCTACTTTATCACCTCCTTTAAATGGTTGAGCCCAAAAGTGAAGCATATCCAGATGTCAGGTGGGCCCCACTTAAGGAATTAGAGGGCTGATCTGTCTATTGGGCCGCTTCTAGAGGTATCCACTGGATGAAAATCGACATGTACAGTTACTTCATGATTCTCAGGCTATATATAAAGTTTGGAGCCGATTAGATAATGGAAACCCTGTGATCTTGCATCTTGGACCCTTTCAGGTCTGTGTAGCGTGAAACCCGTGATTTTCTCGAATTTTGGCCGTGTAAAATCATCGATCTTGGTCCCCTGGAGTCCATCCCTTGCCTTGGTGATTCTTAAACGTTAAATCCGTGCCTTTAGCATCCTTTTCAGTCCATGCTCGTCAATTCACCTTGCAACACAAACACGAGTAAAATATGACATTTAAATAGTATTATGTGCGCAAAATCATGTAATATTGGGGTCTGATATGCAATATTTGACCCTTAACAACATACACTTCTTCATGTAAATCGCCGTTTAAGAATGCACTATTTACATCTATTTGATATATTTTGAACTTTTTAAAGCAAGCAATGGATATAAATAGTCTGATTGATTTAAGATGAGCTACTGGGACAAAGGTCTCATCATAATTAATGCCTTCAATTTGAGTGTACCCTTGTACAACCAGCTTAGCCTTGTTAGAAATAATATTACCAAGTTCATCAGACTTATTTTTAAAAATCCATTTTGTTCCGATAATGTGTTTATCTTTCAGTCTTGGAACTAAGTACCACACATCATTTCTTATAAACTGATTGAGCTCTTCTTGCATCACTACAATCTAATTTTCGTCAGTAAGAGCTTCTTTTACGTTAGTCGGTTCTATCTTCAAGTTGTCTACGAGTGCGCACACCTGTGAGAGGGTTTCCAAGGATTTGATTAAAAGGATGGTCTTTAACTGTCCTTAGTTCAGTGTTATTTTGACTTGATGAAGAGTCTGGTTTATCAATTAAAAGAACTTCATCATTTTCTGAACTTGAGACAGGTGTATTCAAGTGATCGTCTATAACCACATTAATGGACTCTTGAATTATACCAGTCCTCTTGTTAAGAACCCGATACGCTCGACTATTTAGAGCATACCCTAAAAATATCCCTCCATTTCTTTTGGTGTCAAATTTACCCAAATTTTTTCAGTCACGTAAGATGTAGCACTTGCTGCCAAAAACTCGAAAGTATTTGATAGTAGGCTTCTTATCAAACCACATTTCATAAGTTGTTTTACCATTTGATTTTCTAGTATAAACGTGATTAATTATATAGCAAGCTGTATTAATGGCTTCAACCCAAAGATTTTTATGAAGCTTCATACTATTTAGCATTACATTTGCCATTTCTTGAAGCACTCTATTTTTTTCTTTCCACTATACCATTTTGTTGTGGTGTTTTGGGCGCAGAATATTCATGTGATATTCCCTTATCACCACAAAACTTCTCAAAACTGATATTTTCAAATTCCGAACCATGATCACTATGGATCTTAGAGACTTGTGATTCTTTTTCCGTTTGGATACGTTTAAGTATGCTCTTTACTTCATCGAGAGTTTCTGATTTCTCTCTCAAGAAGACTACCCATGTGTACCTGGTAAAGTCATCAACAATTACCAGAATGTACTTCTTGCCACCTCGACTCTCTGTTCTAATTGGTCCAATGAGATCCATGTGGAAAAGTTCGAGTGGTTTAGATGTGGCATTGGAGTTCACCTTTTTGTGAGTACTCCTAGTTTGTTTGCCATTCTGGCATTCGATACATATTTTGTCTACTTCTTGTATTTTGGGTAAACCTCTTACCAACTCTGTCACACCCCAAACTCAGAAATCGGGCTCACAAAATTTTCGATTGCCGAATCTGGCGCCAACAGCCTCCGTAGAACACCATTCTCGGCTCCTAGCTCCCATCCGCTAGGTTCCGATGCTGGGATGCTACGAGGAAAATTTTCAACATCAGTTCAATTCATAATAAGCATAAGTAAAGGCATAACCTACAAACAACAACCAAAAACTCCATCACATTTCCACTATGATAAAAAACTTTAAGTACAATGCGCATAAAGGGAAATACAATGATGATAGACAAAATCTCCAAGATGATCTGCCATGTGCTCAAGCTTCAGCGTTGCTGTGATCCAACGTCACCTGCATGCAACGGTCGTGCATAAGCTTATGGAAAGCTTAGAGGGTGGTGAAAGTGTGTGCGCAATGTAGTAATACGATTATGCAATATCAGAGTAACGCGGAATATGATGATGAATTGGTCGTACCAAGGCTATGCGATACAAGGCATGAATGATGTCGGCCATACCAAGGCCATGCGATGCGAGATGCAACTCAAGAATACGAATCCTTATATGAGTCCATATATCAATATAGCTCAACTCTGGAATATCACTAGTCTAGTACACTCCAAACCAGATTGTCGCCCTATTGTGCGCAACAAGGTGAGTGGATGAGACCTCACTATTCATCTGCCAATATCGGGCCCGACTAGTCGATAGCGGACCCATGCCTCGAGCTGGTCAAACTCAGCCTAACTTTGCCCCCTCCTCTCAGGCGGGTAAGGTTGTACCCCCTTCCAACCGACCACGACAAAGTGGAAAGCACGACCTTCTGGTAATTGGCACTCGGCGCTCATGCATCCACTCGGTCTAGACATTGGAGAAACCTCCTGGTACCATAAGGGTTTAGAGATTTTTACCCAAGAACATTTATAGCACCCCATGTAGAACAAGATTTTCGGTATCCAATCCTGCCAACCACGATATGCCTGTGGAGGCTACGACCTTGATATCGACTACAGTGTACATATCACACAATGCGAGATGCATAAATCACGCAATCCAGTCATACAACAAACATGCGCATATCGCGCTCTTATGTGGGCAACTCCCCTTACCACAGAGTCCCATAATGATTTGCCCAATGACATGTGCTATGATTAATAACTCATCTCATCATAGGCATGCAGATGATGCGTATGGGCATGTATCATGATGCTATGTTGTCACATACTCATAATCGGTACCGATAACTGGCACCAATAATCAGCATATATAATCGGCATCGGCCTTGATAATCGGCACCAAGGATCAGCAGTGACAATCGACACCGATAATCAGCATTGATAATCAGCACTGATAATCAGCATATAAATAAGGCAGGGTTCATAGATGAACAGCCGATCAACCATAATATAATGATCGGCCCTTGGCCATGGTATATCAAACCCGATAGCGCGAAACCATCCGTCTATGATGAATGGGGCCCACTTATTTGGGTTAACCCACTAAGAGAATGATGAGAATGGACCTAACAAGGCCTAAGGGAAGGTCACAATGAGGACATCTAACCATCATTACCCATCAATGTGGACATCTAACTAACATTGCTCCCAAGGAGTGGTCCACATAGAGCCATATGTATAGTGGGACCATGACCACACACAAGGGCCTAATATACATCGTCATGGGCCTCACTCAAGGGCCTTACATAAGGGCCTCAAACGAATCATAATGGGCCATGCCCATGGGCCTCGCCCATGGTCCTCATCACTGGGCCTCATATGTCAAGTGGGCCACATCACATGGGTTGTATTATATGGGTCACACCAACAGACCTCATATATATCAAATAGACCGCACCGATGAGCCTCATGTATATCAAATCGGGCCCACCCTTATGTTTTTTTTTAAAAGATCTGACCCATTCATAAGTAATCATAGAGATAACTGAAGTGAAAACTAAACATTAACTTGATTGAAAACTACTGTGACTCCTAAGAAGGTTAAACGGTGGATGTCACTGTCCACTATTTAAATGGTGGGGTCCACTTGAACTTTAAATCTGACTCATCCTTGCACTCATGTCATAAAATGATATCTCAAAACGTTTGGACGGTATGGATACAGTATATGCATCATGGTGGGCCCCATCGTCCAAACAGTGGACGGTGTAGCTAAAATACATACATCAATGTGGGGCCTGCGGGCTTGCTGACGTCAAAAGAGCAGTTATATAGCTGTTGTATGTGCAGCTTGTTGCTTTAAAAAGGCAGAGGTGGGTCCCATGTAGGGCCCACCATCATATATATATTTACAATATAATATATAATATATATAACATAATAATATATTTATTATATCAACATCCAGGCCCTGGACGGCCTGGACAGTTACATACATCAAGGGGGTATCCCCACACGTGGGGTGGGTCCCACCATCCAAGGACGGTGGATACACCACATGTATTATGATGTGGCTCATCTAAATGGATGGACGACGTAGATGGGTCCCACGGACCCCACTGTCAGTTCACACTTCACTGTTAGCCACACCCCATTGTCAGTTCACACCTCACTGTCAGTTCACACACTCCATGGCTGGCCACGTCCAGCGTCCTTAGACGCTGGACGGTATGGATATAACACAAGCATCATGGTGGGTCCCACATGGATGTGGCTCACCTGATTTGGATCAATCTGAATTTGTATTTTTCCCATCACCAATAGGGTAGGGCCCACATGGCTTGAATGATGTAGATCCAACACGACCATCAAGTGGATCCCACGAAGGTGGTCGACATGGAAAGATGCATACTTCATGGTGGGGTCCATCCAGGTGGGCCACACGGCCATATCATCACCAACATCACCAAACAAAATGAAAGAGCGGGAGAGAGAGAGAGAGAGAGAGAGAGAGAGAGAGAGAGAGAGAAGTACCGGCGGTGATGGAGGGGCCCCGCCACTATGGGCCCTCTTAGATACAAAATATACATCAAGGTGGGTCCCACCATATATGAGCCCTTAAATCACAAAATAAATAAATAATAAAAAGGAAAAATGTGGGTCCAGATCACCCACCGTCCACTTCTTCTTGACTCCTTAGAAAGGTAATTGCCTAGGCTTTGATATCAATAGAAGGTGATGAAGTTTTGATGGTTAAGATGGGAGATGAGAGGGTAGGAAGTGGGGCCACACACAAAACTCTCTCATGGAGATTTGAGAGAGCTTGGACGTGGGAATCTTGGTTGCTTGGAAAGTGGGTTTGTGAAATGAGAGAGAGAGGGTTGTAAAGAGAGAGAGAGAGGGATGGGTGACGGAGTGATGGCTGAGGTGAGTTGGGTGTGTAAGAGATTTGTTGACTTTTGGGGTAGTTTGTGTAAGAGGGGTATGAGTTGTGTAAGAGATTGTTGACTTATGGGGTTGCTTGGGGATGGGGTGTGAGGTGATGTGTACTTTACAAGTACTTAACCCTTGATGAGATGATTGATTGATGTGATATTTATGTAGAGATTCTCTTGAGTTTTGCAACGCGCGGCATTTTCCTCGGACTGAATGCGGGCCCATATCTCCTGGCCTGAGTATCACCTTGGTGCGTGAGACGCAACATCAGAATTGTGGTGATGGCGCTGTAGCTAGGATACAAGTCTTGGGTTAAGTCGACTCAGGTTTGCAGGACTCGGCTTAGGATCGCGCGCAAACGTCGAATAAAGGTTGAAGGTTACTGGAATTCGATCAGGAGGACCGCGGGAATCTATGGAATGGTACGGACTAAGATACGAGCCTTACAAACTCTCTTTTTCTCAATCTATACAAGTTGCGGTAGTGTACATGTCCGAGACATTTATGTCATAATTCAGTTTCATTAGTATGGACCATGTAACACGATAGATTAGATGAGCTTGAATCACAAACATTGTAGTAGTTTTTAGAAGTTCTGCGACCAGTTAATATTACAGAACCACTTTTATTTAATATTTCACACCCTTGGTTAGTAAATTTTACACCATGATTATTATCGCATATTTGAGAGATGCTTAATAAATTATGTTTTAACCCTTCTACATATAAAACATTCTCAAATAGAGGGAGGTTAAAGAGTTGAACCGTATCTTGGCCAACAATTCTGCAGTTGCTACCATCACCGAATTTGACTGAACCATCAGTCATGTCTTTAATATTGGTGAACAGACCTTGGTCACCTGTCATGTGTCTGGAGCAACCACTGTCTAGGTACCACTTTGAATGGCTCGAAGCTTTGAAAGCAGTGTGGGCAACCAAACAAGTAACATTAGGAACTCATTTCATTACAGTTTTGGGTTTAGGAGTATAGTTGGTCTTCTTATGTTTGTAGTTGTTATAAGACCGACCCACTGAGTTAGTTTTTAAGAGCTCCTTAAGTAAGTCAACAATTTTCTCAGCTAAAGGGTTTCGATTTTGATTTTTAGAGTTGATATGGTTACTTTTAGGTTTTAAGGTTTGAAAAGTCTTAGCATTTTTAAAATAATTTTGATTCAGACCTTTCCCTTTTGAGTTTGAAGACTCCCCTTTCACAAATCTGGGTGGAGTATTCTTATGTATGGGAGGAATACTTTTGTCATAGCCCAATCCAGATCGATCGCCACATTTTCTGGATTCGGATAAGAGTTTTTCTAACTTGGGATCACCTTAGACATACCTCCATATGTCTTTTAAACTCAAAAGTGAAGAGACTTCTAGTTTCAGTTTTTCATTTTCAGATTTTATGTTTTCAACTAGGGAAGTTTTGAAATCTAAGTCGCACTTAGTTTTTTCAAAGTAATCTGAAATGTGTGATTTTTCTAAGACTAGATTATCAAAATTTTCATTTAGTTTTGAAAACTTTTCTTTTTTAAGTTTAAGCTTTACAACAATTTTGTAACTTTCCTTGTATAGGGCATCATAAGCATCTTGAAGATCTTCTTCATTTTCATGATCACTATTCATATTTTCTTCACTGGTTGTATCATCGTTATCTGAAAAGGTGAACTTGGCTAGAGTCATTAGGGCTTTAACATCATTACCTGACTTGGTTTCAGAATCTTCTGACTCAAAAGAAGCTTTAGAGCAGGAAGATTCATCTCATGTAGCCAACATACCTTTCTTTTTAGATTTGTCCTTTTAGGACATTTGTTTGCTAGATGCCCATATTCATGGCGATTGTAACATTGGCTGTCTTTTAAAGATTTCCAAGTTTTCGATCTAGATCTTTTCTTTTCAATAGGTTTTTGTAAATCAACCCTTTTTTACTTTTGAAAATCTTATAAAACTTTTTAGCTAAAAGGGCCATATCATCTTCAGAATTTTCTAAATCAGAACTGTTATTTTCTTGAGAAATATTTTTAGATGACTTAAGGGCGATAGATTTACCTTTAGGAGCTTTAAAGTTTAACTCATAGGTTTATAAAGAATCAACCAATTCTTTTACCCTCATATTATTCGTATCACGAAGTTCCTGGATTGCAGTCACCTTTGAATTGAACCGTTCATGCAATGAGAGTAGTATCTTTGCACAGTCTTTACTTCAGGGATTCTATCACTAAGACCCCATATAGAGTTGACAATGTCATTCAATCTTGTATAGAAGTCGATGAATGTTTCACTTTCTTCCATACATATTTCCTCAAATTTGGTTGTGAGGATTTGTACTTTAGATTTCTTGACAATTGTTGTTACCTCGTGTGTCATTTCTAAAATATCCCAGGCTTACTTTGCAGTATCACAGGATATAATTCTCTTGAATTCATCTGGTGGTAGTGTGCAAGTGATTGCATTTAAAGCCTTTGCATTGACACCACTCTCACTTTTCTAAAGAGTGGACTAAGAAAAATAAGGTGAGACTTTTATCGTTTTAGATCCATCAGTACCAATCACTTCTGTGGTAGGAGGGGTCCAATTGGTCACTATGGCTTGCCACACACTCTCATCTATAAATTTTAAGAAAATCCTCATTCTGGCTTTCCAATAGGCATAATTGGAGCCATCAAATGGTGGAGGCCTAATGACTGAAAGACTATTAAAATTTGACATCTTAAAAAGCTCAGATCGATTAGCTCAGGAAATTAATCCAAAAATTAAAGCGAGCTATTAGGCTCTGATACTACTTGAAAAGGCCGAGCTAAGAGTCGTAGGGGGGGGGGGGGGGATGAATAGGACTATGCCAAATTAAAAATAAAATGCAGAATTTAAACAAATATAAATAATGATAGCAATAAACAATCCCACAAAACATAAATAAAAAGCAACCTCAAATGTAAAAGTATTGAGAGGTTGATACAGATGTTGTTCTAAGGACAACCTTACACCAAAAATCAACGGTTTATGGTAGGACAACCTGATTCCTAGAAAGGTTTGTCTATCAAAATCTCAAACTGATACAGAGGAATAAAGAATAAAAATAGCAAAGAATTAAACTAAGCTATTATAACATTCCCACACTTGCATAAAAAGATTACAACATTTTTCCACAAATGCATAAAAGGAAATTACAACATTCACACAATGTCACAATCAATCAATCACCACAAGACCAAAAATTATAGTGGTTTGCTTGTGTGTACACCAACTATTTAGAAAACGGCCACACAACTACTCCACTCCCAATATAC
Source organism: Magnolia officinalis (assembly GCA_021015155.1). Classification (NCBI taxonomy): domain Eukaryota; kingdom Viridiplantae; phylum Streptophyta; class Magnoliopsida; order Magnoliales; family Magnoliaceae; genus Magnolia; species Magnolia officinalis. The sequence continues at coordinate 44,278,533 of JAJHSJ010000009.1, forward strand.
TCACACAGTGGATATTAGTGTTCACTATGCAATAGATTTTCAAGGTTCACCTAAAACCTTCACAATTGTGTCTTTCAAGTGGGCTTACAAAATTCAAAAACCCCATACTCTGAGTTTTCTGGATCACCTCAGATAAACCAAAAGAAAGAGATTTTTCCTGGCACAATCTCCATAAAATCAAAAACAGAAATTGTAAAATACTTATCGGGATATTCTCCTTTGATGAAGCCTGGTAAAACTAATTCGAAGTAGATGTTCAACGTAGATATTCAATGTTCACACTCACTTATGAAAAGGTTCTAAGTTCTAATTGAATTTTAGATTAAATCACCTTGGGCTTGCTTGATTTGATTTTGATTTCAAAAAAGGAAAAAATTAAAAATCCCTTCTTTAAATAAGATTGGAATGTAGAATCTTAAAATCGAATGCAAAAAGCTAATTAAAGAGAATATTAAATGAGCACTAAATAGCTTAAGAATATCACAAACTTATCTCTCAAAGTGGTGTCTTGATTTTGCTTGAATTGAATGAAAAACTCTGAAAATCGTGCTCTATTTATAAGTGCAGAAACTGTTCACTCGACTGGTCCAGGGGACAACTCGACTGGTCGAAGGACCAACAAAATTTTGAAATTTCGGGCGCGATAAGATAAAACCGTTTCACGACCGGTCGAGTGGCTTGCACGACCGGTCGAACCTTGCACTCGACTGGTCGTGTGGGACCTAATTTAGTTGCTGGACTTTGAGTCAAGCTTGCTCGACTGGTCAACACTATTCACTTGACTGGTCGAGCAGTCTTCAGGACTAGTCAAAGATCTAACAAAAAATCTCAAAAACTAGTAACAAACCTTGGTCTAGTCGAGGAATTTATTGGACTGGTCGAGCCAGTGCTAGGACTAGTCGAACATAGGCTAAGACTAGTCAAGAAACAGCCTAGAGAGGTATATAGTGACCCAATTTAAGTATGCAATCAATATGACCTAACCTATGGTCAATCTAGGGTCTTACATACCTTATAAGTGATATTTGAACATTGAATTATCATTTGCTTCAGTTGATAGTTGATCTTGAAGTACTTGAAGCTTGACATCTTAAAGCGCTTTGAAGCTTGAACTTGAAGTACTTTGAAGCTTGAACTTGAAGTTCTTTGAAGCTTGAACTTGAAGTATCACTTGATGTTGTACCTAAACTTGTGAATCTCTTGTTCTTGCATTTGAAGTTCTTAAGGTAAAGACCTTTGTTCTTGTACATGAATTGCATGATCTTGAATATGTAGATGAGCTACACAAGATACAGATTTCAAGAGGTTTTGTCACTACAAAATTTGACAATCATAGGAGCTAGAAAACATAGCAGTTACATGGATACCATAGTCCTAAGTTCGCAGAACTTACGTTATATCTGATTATCTGTTTAACAAAAGTTAAATGTGATTTTTTAGTATTAGATTGATATCTACCACATATTTCAACACTAAAAGCAATATCAGGTCTACTAGCAGTTAAGTAGAGAAGACTACCAATCATTCTTTGGTATAGACGAGAGTCTACACTTTTAATTGATTCATCCTTTGAGAGTTTAAGAGTCGTACTTATTGGAGTATCGAAAATTTTTCCATTCTCAAAACCGAACCTTTTTACAAGGTTTAATGCATATTTGGTCTGTGAGATGAACATTCCATCTTCAAGTTGTTTAACTTGCAATCCAATGAAATAATTTAGTTCGTCAACCAAACTCATTTCAAACTTAGATTTCATTAGATCTGCAAACTCAATAGATAAGTTAGTGCATATAGATCTATAAATGATATTGTTAACATATATCTGAACTATCAGAATATGATCGTTATATTTATTAACGAATAAGGTTTTATCAACACTACCCATAATAAAATTATGACTAAGTAAAAATTTAGTCAATTTTTCATACCATGCTTTGGGAGCTTATTTCAAACCATAAAGAGCTTTTTCAAGACGGTACACATGATTTGGAACTTTGGGATCTTAAAAACCCTTTGGTTGTTCAACATATACTTCCTTATACAAATCACCGTTTAAAAATGCACTTTTAACATCCATTTGATGAATTTTGAATTTTTTATGGCATGCAATCAAAATAAATAATCTTATAGATTCAAGGCGCGTAATTGGTGCAAAGGTTTAATCGTAATCAATACCTTCTATTTGAGTATACCATCATACAACTAGTCGTGCCTTATTTATGATAATATTACCCATTTCATTAGTTTTATTCTTAAAAATTAATTTGGTTCCAATCACATGTTTATCAGTAGGTCTGGAACCAAATACCATACATCATTTCTAATTAATTAATTTAATTCTTCTTGCATGACATTTATCCAACTTTCATCAGTAAGTGTTTCATTTACATTGGCCAGTTCAATTTGGGAAGTGAAGTAGACATAATTACATATGTTTTCTTATTGTTTTCTTGCTGCGATGTCTTTAACGAATATTATCTCAGTATTGAGTGATTTAGATGATGAGTCAGGTATATTAATCACATCGATATCATCATCATCATCCTTATTGGGACTGGGTGTGATCTGTTGATCATCTATCATAATATTTATAGATTCTTGAATCATCCCAGTTTTTTTTGTTAAAAACTCGATATGCCCAGCTATTTAGAGCATAACCCAAAAATATTCCCTCATCGCTCTTAGCTTCAAAATTTCCTAAATTTTCTTGGTCACGTAATATAAAACATTTGCTTCCAAAAGTTTGAAAATATTTGACTGTGTGCTTTCTATTAAACCATAATTCATAAGCTGTTTTGTTTTGAGCTTTCTAATATAAATATGATTTATAATATAGCATGCAGTACTAATAGCTTCAGTCCATAATGTTTTTGGTATATTCATGTTATTTAGCATTACACTAGCCATTTCTATTTTTTCTTTCAACAATTTCATTTTGTTAAGGTGTTTTTGGAGCAGAGAATTCATGCGATATACCATGATCATTACGGTACTTCTCAAAATTGTTATTTTCAAATTCGGTACCATGATCAGTTCTAATTTTGACCACATATATCTATTTTTTTTAGTCTGTATACGTTTTAAAAATTTTCTGACTTCATCAAGAGTATCTGATTTTTCTCTTAAAAAGGCTACCCATGTATATCTGGTGTAGTCATCAATTATGACCAGCAAATACTTCTTTCTGCCTCTACTCTCTGTTCTAGTTGGTCCGAGTAAATCCATGTAGAGAAGTTTTAGAGGTTTAGCCGTGGCTAAGGAGTTCACTTTCTTGTGACTACTCCGGGCGTTTGTTGAGGCATAAAAAAATGAATGAAGAAAAGAGAGAGGAATGAAGATATAAAAGATCGAAAGACAAGGAAACACAAAAGGAAGAAAAAGAGATAGTGCAAAGTTATAGTGATTGCGCGGGACCGCGCAAACCATATCAGTTGCGTGGGACTGCGCAATCCATATCGGTTGCGCGGGACCGCACAAACGGTGATATTTGTTGAGCAGGTTCATGCCAGGGATTTCAGAAGGGTTGTTCATGAGTTATGGAATCTTATGAAAAGTGGGGCCCATGGCACATAGATTAAGGTTTTGCACGTGTGAAGGCATATATATACCCCCTCTCCCTCTCATTTGGGGGTAATTAAAGATTTTGAAAGAAGAGCAGAGCACGAGAGAAGATTGAAGGTAGGAGTGGAAGGAAGATAGGGTTTGTGTGGGTCCGCGCAACCAAACTGTCATACAGACAGTAATGACAAAGGGCCGAGATGCTGTCCAATTGTTCAAGCTCTAGTTTTACTTCTATACAAGCATTAAAAAGGGAAATCGGATGATTGAATCCGCACAATATTCCTCTTAAAGAGATGACCGAAACACAAGACAAAATGCTACCGGATTTGATATTACAATCAATTATTTAAATTCTATCAATTTGTTGTACTTTACATAATGTATCTCAGAATCAAGAGATATCAGAGGATCTAAATGAACTCAATATTAATAATACAACAATTGTTCTTGATACACTCTCTCTGTTATGTTTGAATAAGATAATCTCCCAAATCAAATGCATTTGTTTCTTGTTCCAAAAAAATGGCGACTCCACTGGGGACTTATTATCTTATTTAATATTAACATTGAGAAGGTTACAAAACTTTTGTCGTAGTTTGCGTCTTTCTAACGCCAAAATGGCAACTCTTAGTGGGAACATCCTCCCCTTCATCTCTCAGATTGAATATCAGATCATTCGAATACTAATTAAAGCTTCATGTTTTATCTTGAAGATAAGAAGACAATAAGACTACAATTCATAATCAATGGCAAGCTTAATGAAGAAAGTGAACTTTTACTTCACTACGATCGGATTCGTAGTGGAATACGCAGCAAGTATGTTGTTGGATCACAAAGACCGATCTCCTACAAGAAAGGATGATAAACCTTCGGCAATGGCTAGAGTCATATCTGCTTCACCTACGGCACAGAGTGATGATCAAGATTGGACTATTGTTACGTCTCGAAAGATAAGAGCTCGAAATGCAGTAACAACCAGAATAAACTCGCCTGTACGAAGAATCAGGGGACCAGTAACCGAAATGCAGCTAAGAAAATCCTGAACTAGGTCCTCCCACGTTATACCTAGCGAAGTCCGCTCCTCCCCTCACAGCATATGATTTTTCGGCTCTGTCTACTGTAGAAGCTCGACAGATAAGAGAGTAGAAGGGCAAGATGCTGCTTATAGGCTCACCGGCTTTGGTATCACTCTGATCTCCCGATTACTATGGAAGCAACGGAAAGTCTAATGAAACCCCTCTTTCTGTAAGTCCCATCACCTCAATATATTCATACTCTACCCCAACTACAGCTTCATCCGGAAGTAGAGAAGCAGCCGTACATATGGCCGGGACAATTCAGGGACCTCCGTCGACTGCTGAGGATCGCATGACTAAGATGGCACAAGTGTAAAGAACACTAATGGAAGAATGCAGAAATCTCTGGAAAGCTTTGGCAACCCTCGCGCATAATGTGGCTCAAATAACAACACCTCCAATGATGGACAATATGAATGGGCAAGAACCACGACCTGAAGGCTCGCAACCCCCAAGACCAGGATCACTCAGGTCTGCTCCTTCAGTAAGGGTGATAACGCAAGAAGAGATGCAGAAAGTCATGGAAGAAGATGTCAGAATAGAGAGAGAACATGAGAATGTCAGTAGGTTCAGATATCGGACACCTTACTCGAGAGAGGTAGAAGACGTTCCTTTCCTTGTAAATTTCAAATAGCTAGATTTTCAGAAATTTAATGGAGATGGATCGCCGGAAGATCATTTGATGCACTTCATCACCAGTATGGGGAATTTCTCCACAGTACCCTAGTATTGCCTCCAATTGTTCGACTCATCCTTGACGCACAAAGCGTTCCATTGGTATTCTAATTTAGCTACAGGATCGATGCGTACTTGGGAGCAAATGCAAGACGCTTTCATGTCAAATTTCTTTTCATCTGATTGTGATGTCAGTATTACAGAATTGGCTTCAGTATGGCAGAGAGAAGGAGAGCCTATAGAAAAATTCATAGACAGGTGGAAGACATTGGGGGCCTCCTGCAGACAGTTGCCGGAAGAAAAAGAATAGGTCAAGATGTGCATGAACTCCATGGAGACAGGAATCACGTTTGGGCTCACCAGCGCATATATTAAGACTTTTCGCGACTTGGCAACTAAAGCCCATGCTTTAGAATTGATGACTTGGAAAATGTCAGCATTCAATCAGGAGGCGCAAGGAGAGGACCCAGTAGAATGATTGCGAATACAGTGGAGCAAGAGAAAAGAAGCCAAAGTAGAAGAGAAAGAGAGAGAGAGAGAGAGGTAGGGGAGAAAAGGACGGGGCGAAAAGAAGAATCGAGCCGTCCCAAAAACAGTTTTGAATCAAGATTTGATGTGAAAAAGTTCAGATTACTTAGCTCCCAAGACGGATTCGCGTTCGATAAAGAAGATGTGGTTCCCATGATGAACCAGCTGCTAAAGGCCGGTACGATAGAGCTACCTCCATTGAAATGCCCTGAAGATGCAGCAAGAACTAGATAAAGGGATTTTTGCCGATATCATCGTCTGGTGGGGCACCTGATGGAAAATTGTTACACAATAAAGACAATAATACAAAGGATGATAGATAAAGGTGAAATAGTGATCAGGAAAGAAAAAAAAAAAGAAATACAAAGGGCACAGTAAATGTATTGATAGCCTAAGAAAATACTTATGAAAGAACAGGGAAAGAAAAGTATGAAATGATAGGCAAGGCTGCAGTGATCACGCTACGGTCAGGGAGAAGAATGGCAAGTCCCCCAAAGCAAAAAGTTGATGCCACAAGAAAAGAAATCATTAAAGATAAGTGCGATGATGACAAAAGAGAAGAGAAGAATGAGGCGATGAAAGTGGCTTACGATGTAATAAGTCATTTAAAAGGTATACTGGCCTGGTTAAGCATTTATGACGCACTAAAGCTGTCAGAAGATTTTCGGCAAAGTCTGATTCACGCATTATCTGATCACGATGTCAGAGAAACGTTGATCATTGAGATGGAAAATGAAGAGCGCAAAAAACGGCAAGATTGTACGCTAGTGGTTTCCTTCTCTGATGATGATCTGACCTACGACACAGGGCATAATAGGCCACTGATGATAGTGGGCCATATTTGCGGCAAGGAAGTAAAACGGATTATGCTCGACAACGGGTCTGCAGTAAATCTGTTACCGCTGACAATGTTGAACAAATTGGGGTATCATCGTTCTGATTTGTATCCTAGTGGAATGGTGATGCAAGGCTTCAATCAAGATGGGCAGCGCGTACTCGGTAAAATTATAGTAACCTTGGAAATAGGAGAATTGGTTACTGATGTTGTCTGTCATGTCATTAATGCAATGACGTCCTATAATCTTCTCTTAGGAAGGCCATGGATGCATCAATATGGAATTATCTCCTCTACCTTACACCAGTGTTTTAAATACTGTAAAAACGGAGTACAACACAAGGTAATCGCCGATGCAAGACCGTATGCACAGGCCGAAGTTTTCTTCGCAGACGCCAGTTATTATGACGGGTTTACCAGAAAGGAAGAGAGGAAAAGTGATAAGAACAATGCTTTGGAAAAAGTTGATAAGGAAATAATTGAAAGGGAAACCAAAAAGACGGAATTGTCTGAGATTTCTCAAGAAAAGAAAAAATTCTACTTCGTGTGAAAGCGCCTCAGACAACTGGGTCAACCACCGTTAACACTGTTGTCACCCGAACAGTTGAAAGTCTTACAGTCCAATTACACGGTGCCGTTACCATATGTTGAAAGAAATAAGTCATTCCTAGCCATCCCAGAGAGATTTCATGTCAAGGCCAGTGCAAAATATTCGGAGCCGATTGAGTTTTATGCTCCCGTGGAAACAGAGAAAGAAGAAAAGGACAAAAATAATGAATATCAAGGAAAGTTGACATCGCAGGATCTTAAAAAATATAGTCCGACAAGCAGGAAGATCATGAAAAGCATGGGTTTTGACTATGAAGAACCCACTGGCTTGTATTATGGAAAAGGAATCTAGATCCCTATCGGGGTTAGTCAGAAAAGGCGAGGAAAGTCTCAAGGATTGGGGGCAGAGTCTTCGGTGAACATGGTTACCGTTGATCAGTTACCAGAGGCAGATCCTGAAATAGTCAAGCAGCCTGAGATAGCTCCAAGACAGATAGAAGACGGGGGGCAGCCTACGATTGATAGTTTACGAGAAATAAATTTGGGCACAAAAGATGAACCACGAAATACATTCATAAGCGCCGGTCTTCTCGAACAGAAAGCTGAAAAATATATTCGACTTTTGAAAGAAAATATAGATGTCTTCGCTTGGACGTATGTAGAAATGTCGGGCCAAGAGCCTTCGGTAGCGATGCATCGATTTAACATTTTTAAAGATAAAAAGCCGATCAAGCAAGCATAAAAGCGATTTCATCCGGATTTGGTTCCCCTGATAGAAGAAGAGGTGAGCAAGTTGATTAAAGTCGGGTTCATCAAAGAGGTCAGATATCCCAAGTGGATATCGAATATTGCCCCAGTAAAGAAGAAAAGCGGACAGATCAGAGTTTGCGTTGACTTCAGAGACTTGAATGAAGCTTGCCCGAAAGATGACTTTCCACTACCAATTACCGAGCTGTTAATTGACAGTACGACGTAGTATGCCTTTATGTCCTTCATGGATGGCTACGCCGGTTACGATCAAATTAGAATGGCTCCTGAAGACGAAGAGGCAACAACGTTCAGAACTTCATTAGGAATCTTCTGTTATAAGGTCATGTCGTTCGGTCTGAAGAATGCTATAGCAACATACCAAAGGGCAATGCAGAACATCTTTCAAGACATGATGCATGAGCATGTTGAATGTTACATAGATAACTTGGTGGTTAGATCAGGTAGCAACGAGGAACATTGCGAGCATTTGACATCCGTCTTCCGTCGACTCAGAAAGAAACAACTGAAGATGAATCCAGCCAAATGCGCTTTCGGAGTGACATCAGGAAAGTTCCTCGGTTTCGTTATCAGGCACAGAGGAATCGAGATTGATCCAGGGAAAGTTAAGGCCATTCAAGATATACAGCCACCTGAAACATTGAAAGAATTAAAAAGTTTGCAAGGAAATTTAGCGTATATTCGTCATTTTATCTCAAATCTGGTAGGAAGATGTCAGCCATTTTCTCATTTGATGAAGAAAGGAACAGAATTCGTATGGGACAAAGCCTGTCACAATGCGTTCAACTTGATAAAAGAACTATTGAAGCAGCCGCCAGTGTTGACAGCCCCTATAAAAGGTAAACCACTTATCTTATACATATCGGCAGCCGAGAATTCGTTAGGAGCATTACTACCACAAGTAAACCAAGAAGAAAAGAAACAACTCTTTATTATCTGAGTCGGACTCTGATGAGGGTGGAATGTAATTATTCTCTGATTAAAAAAAATGCCTGGCACTTATCTTTGCAGTACAGAAGCTGAGACATTACTGCCTTTCCCATAATATAACCCTGATATCAAGAGCAATTCTAATAAAGTTCTTGATGATGAGACCGATGTTATCAGGTAGATTAGCTAAATAGATGTTGCTACTTTCAGAATACACGATCACCTATGAACTGGGAAAGGCAGTGAAAGGGTAAGCAATAGCAGATTTCTCTGCAGCACATCCCGTAACAGAAAGTGAAACCATTAGCGATGATTTTCCTGATGAACAAGTTATGATGGAAGAATTACAAAACCCATGGCAAATGTATTTTGATGGTGTTTCTCGAACATCAGGGGCAGGTGAAGGAGTGATATTCATTACTCCCTAAGGTGATATATTACCTTATTCTTTTACATTAGGTGCCGCATGCACCAATAATGAAGCCGAGTATAAAGCTCTCATTATCAGAATGGAATAGCTCAGGAAATGAAGATAAGAACATTGCACATCTTCGTAGATTCCAAGTTGATTATAAAACAACTAATGACTGATTTTGAAATAAGAAAATAGGAGCTGTTACCTTATTGTCACAAGGCGCAACAATTACTTGAACAGTTCAATCACATTGAGATCAAGCATGTACCACGATCTAAAAATGGAAAGGCAGATGCTTTAGCAAGCCTGGCAGTAATTATAGAAGAAAGGAGATTCTTCCTCTTCGAAGTTATTGATGAAGTCACCGGAGCGCTCCTATATCATGTTTAGAAGTAACAACAAATGATTGGCGACAGCCTTTCATAAATTATCTCAAATATGACATCTTGCCAGAAGATCTAGCGTAAACATGGCAAATCAAACAGAGAGTGAATAGATTTATCATAAGTACCGAAATGTTATACAAAAAATCTTGCAACGGAATGTTACTGCGTTGTGTAGATGAACCAAAAGTAGACCAAATATTACAAGAAGCTCACTCTGGTGAATGTGGAGCATATCAAGCAGGTCGAAATTTATTCCATCGAATACATCGAATGGGGTATTACTGGCCAACAATGTTCAAAGATGCAATAGACCATGCGAAGCGATGCCATGAGTGTAGATTCACGGAGATGTAATGCATGTACCTCTTGAAAAGCTCTATTAAATAGTCATGTCTTGGCCTTTTTCCGCCTGGGGGCTCGATGTTATTGGGCCTATAAATCCGCCTTCGTCCAAAGGAAGACAATACATTCTGGCAGCAACAGATTATTTTTCGAAATGGGCAGAAACAATCGCGTTACGCAGTGTAAAGGAAAAGGACATAGTCAATTTTATCCGACACGTGATAATATATCGACATGGCATCCCGAAGAAGATCATTACAGACAATGACACTCCTTTTAAGAATAAAGGCATGGAAATGCTGTGTCAAAAGTTCAGTATTCACCATTCGTTTTTGACACCTTACTATCCACCGGCCAATGGATTAGCAAAGGCATTCAACAAGACGATTGTGAAAATACTGAAAAAGACGGTGACAGGAAATAAGCATGATTGATACAAAAGGTTGCAAGAAGCATTATGGGTGTATAGGACTACCCATCGAACAGCAACAAGAGCAACACCGTATTCATTGGTTTACGGCGTAGAGGCGGTCATCTCGATTGAAACATAGGTCGCATCGCTCAGAGTGGCGATGCACTAATCAATTACAAATGATGAAAATGCAAAAATAAGGCTGAAAGAACTAGACCTACTTGCTGAAAAATGCCTGGCAGCTCAACAGCGCTTATAGCTATATTAGGCAAGAATATCGGCTCCCTTTGATAAACGAGTCAAATACCGATCTTTCAAGAAAGGAGATATGGTGTTAATGCTGAAAAGACTGGTAGTGGTCACTCGCAAGACAGGGGGCAAGTTTGAGCCTAAATGGGATGGGTTGTACATCATAAAAGAAGTATATTCCAATGGAGCATACAGGGTCGTGGACTAAGGTGGACAGGGTATCAGTATACCGGTCAACACCCGCTTTCTCAAGAAATATCATCCCTAAAGATAGTCACAATTTTGATATAGAAGATTATTAGGAAGAGTGCTTCTATATCAAAATGGGCAAGAGCAAGTCATGTATTTTTCTTCAAACAATTGAATAAGAGAAAGAATTTCAAGCATGCATACCAACATTACAATGTCAATGATTATAAAAAGAGTAGCCATCACTGTCATCATCACCAAGCCGATATATTATTATGAAATAGCATAAATATCGTCAAAGACATTATCAACATTATCAGCAGCGGTGATATATCGATCAGTGCATATATCAAGACAGTGATGGCCACTTATCATCATCAAATAAGGCATCCTAGCCAAGCCATTAAAAACTGCCGACTACGTATAACACTTATCAAAATCGCCATTCGGGCAGTAGTGAGAAGCCGGTGGCCCTAAAAAGCCCGTGAAGGCCATCATATGCATACCCATGCGGGCAGTGGACGGAGCCAATGACTAAAAGCCCTAAAAGGCCAAAAAGTCTTAAAAAAATTAAAAAATAAAAAATGGCCAGTCACGTGTAACACCAATGTCGTCTGTATAGCTTTCCGACAGCGTCATGAGGAATGGATGAAACTGCCCTCCTGTGAATGGGTCCGACCTTATAGACGAAGAAAACATGGGCCGCAGTGTGTGCTCTTGGCCATGTCTATAGATAGGCCAACCATGCGTAAGAACCCCCAGATCTCTAGATTGATTTCAGTACTTACTCATGAGGAAGGGCTTAAACCTACTCATTGATGGACTGGCGGCCTTGGATTTGGTACCCCAAAGGTAGCCTTGTGAGTCCCGTGAACTTTAGAGAGTTACTGCGGCCAACCCCGTGTGTAAATCCAATTGAGTTCACGGCCCCGGTAGCTTCACTGGGCCCCTCTGATGGATTGCGGCTTGTGAACTCAATAGAGGCTGTGAGAAGTCTAGTGAACTCTAGAGAGTTACAGAGACCATCACATGAGACCCGACTCCAATAAGTTTATGAGTCTAAAAAAAAATTGTGACGCTCCAATAAACTCAAGAGCTTATACTATGTCACTCCACTACTCAAGAGCTTAAACTGTGTGTGTGGCCATCTAACTAAATTAAAATTTAGGTCCGCCAATCAAAACAGAATTATACAGGAACCCCATACTAACAAGCATAATAAACTGTTATTTTATTTTACTTTATGTATATTTTATTTTTAATTCTATTTCAAAAGTATGCGGGACGATTGCATCAATAAGTATGCTTAGAATAAACTATGATTCAGAAAGTTGTAGACAATGAGATCTCTCAACATATCATGATATCTTCATTAAACATATGTCGAAAATCACAAGAAATTACATGAAATTAAAAAAAAAAGAACAAGAAACACATCCTCAAAAATATCATGATACATCCGTATATTTTGCAATTCAAAAGAGTACATACGATAAAAGGAAAATAAAACAAAGTCTTCACAACTCTTCGGCCATGCCTAGAGCTACTAAATGTCTTTATAGATTTTCCTTGAGATAAGTTTGAGCTGCAACATGTTCTGATTTAGCTTCAAAAATAGCTTTGGCATGATCCGAGAAATCAACCAACTTTCTCTCCAAAGAGGCAACTAATTCTTCATTCTTAGCTAACTCAGATCGCTCGACATTGACAAAATGCAGACTAGACCCTATCTTCTCTTGAATATTCTTCATATGCAGCTCTGCTTCCAAGTCCTGCACTTCCAACTAAGAAATTTCTTGTTTCAGAAGAGCAATACGATTCTGAATAGTTATCCTATTATCAGCAGTGATCGACAATTGCTTCCGGAGATATAATTGTTCCTGTTCATATTGAGAATTAGTAAATGCAATAAGGGAGGCTTTCTCCTTGGAAGATGTCAAATGTCTTCCATACTCTAAGATTTCCGGCAAAATAACCACGGACTCAGTTGACTTCAGAGCAATTATGGAATTATGAAATCTCAGGAGTGCATCACGTACAGGAGAAATATTGATCTTGGATATTCTCGCAGCACCATCCAAGACGTCTACAACAACATTTAGATATGACCATTGCTCGAGATCTTTAAACATTTCAACCGCCGTAGACATGGAATTCCTCATCAGTGATAGCTTGTATGCGGGGATCTTCTCGAAAGATAGTATGTCCGATACTGTAGCCATGGAGTCGGAACTAGTTGTGCCACTTTGAGGAAGATTTCCTGTTATACAATAAAAGAAAGCAATCATAACAAGAAACATGAAAGCAATCAACGCGAGGATATAAATGAAGAAAAGGGAGACCCTTCCACTGGAACTTGAACATCAGGAAATTGCATCTCTGTGACAGAAGAAGGGATAGACCCTATTATTTTAGTGAAAGAAGGGGCTCTGGCTCTCATACTCGAATTTATGGATTTTGGTGTAGATCAATCAGCTGGTTCCTCAAGAAAAATCATTTCACGAGCCACCACTTTTGGTGCCACTAAAGGAGTAAAAGAAACCCCTGACGAGACCACTGGTGCAGTAAAGGGAAGATCGGCAGGAGAAATATTACCTGTTCCAGTAGCAGCAATGCGAGCATCTGAAATAAGAATGCATATATCATAACAACAATGAGATAATTATCGCAAAGTATATGTGTACATATATATGAGACCGCAAAAGCTCCCTACTTGGCGAATATCCGTATTCTCCATAATCTAGAGGTTCCTCCACTTCCTCCTCTCTGACAACCGGAGTCCTTGCAGGGATGATAATATTCTCTTGAGCTTCAGGGGCTGGTAAAGGATGTTCTTCACTAGTAGAAATGCCTTCTGCATTAACATCTTCCTCACCATCGATGTCAACATTTCCATCTTCATCTTCACTCGCAGTATCATATTCAGCGGAAGCAGTACCTTCAGATGAAGAAGTTTGGGAACTCTATTTTTCTAATTCTCCTTCTTCTACTTCTTCAATCATAATTTCTTTCCCCTTCGAAGAAGGAATTCTGCTACTTTCAGGTTGAGAATCTTTATCTTTATTAACCGGGGGTGAAGGAACGGTGGTAGTGACCCCTTCCTGAGGTGAGAGGGGGGGGGGGGGGGGGAGCTTGAGAGCACAACCGAGATCTTGTCATTGGCGAGGATGGACTAGGATGAAAAGTTTTAGGGATAGGAGAAGGAGCCGGTTGATCTTGAGGTTCAGTAACATTCTCTTGAGCCGGGGAAGGAGCTTGTGTCACCTCCTCAGTTATTCTATCAGAACGATTCCAGGGAACTTTTTCAAAATCCCTAATGACCCCATAAGCGATCCATCCTTCTAAAGTGTTATCAAGTTTCCATTCATGAATGGGATCTTCTGTAGAAATCTTGATGCAAAGATGACCTGGGAAGGGGGCATGACTTTTCTCTGTCACAAAGCCTATCCCTTCTTTAAATTTGCAGCCTTTAAGTCTTGGAGGTGAAATCCAGATGGGTTCATTTACGGGTAAACATCTATTAACTAAGTGTGATTGATGAGCCCACCATCTCATATGACTATAAGAGGCACGAGGAATGAGATTGTAGCTTGGGATGATGAAAGAAGATTTGACTCAGCAACCCAAAAGCTGTTTCCATACCATCGCCCAATTATAAGGGCTAGTCCCGTAACTCCGCATTCTTCTAGTCACTAAGCCACAATCTTCTGGAATAGTTTGGTCAAAACCAAATTGACGAGCAAAATGGCTTAGGTAGTATGGCTCCCTCCAAAATTCTACCCCCTCTCTTAGCGGAAGACTGCAGGATCGGATTGACAGAAAAAACGCCCTTGCCCTCGGGGTAAGTGATCTAGTGTCTATTTTATCAGTATCCTCTATATAGCAATATAGGCAAAAATGAAAGTAGTTGACATTATCATCGGACAAAATCGCGTCAACAACCCATTCGTATGACCTCTTTGCCATCGTTCTCCTCTGGCAAAACCAAAGCAGAATATGAGTGGGATGAATATAGGCCTTCTTCGAAACTTCAAAGGTCCATGGAAAATATACACCAAGCCAGTCGGTGATGTAATGCCACGGAGTATGAGAAGAGGAAGAGCCAACGGCGGGGCTTTTGACATGCGAGGCAATTTCCCCAAGAGCCCTGTAGATCGAACACAGGACTCGGGGGCACGAAAAAACTTGAGCCCTTCTGCCATTGCGCCAGCAACAACGAATACGGTGGGGTGAATAACGTCTGCCCACTTTGAACTAGGGAGAACTACTACACTCAACCAGTACGCCAAAAATGCCACAAATTCTTAGTCGAGGCTATACTCAGGGCGCTCCTTTATCTTATTCCAGAGGGTTGTTAGTTCTCGCGAATGACAATCATTGAACCAAAAGACAAAGAAAAAAACAAATCATGAGAATCCTTAAATTAAGATATAATAAGGTTAAGGAGTTTGTAAAAGAGGGAAGTTGCCGAAGGGCTCTGTAGAAATGTGTGAGCCATTGTGTGGATGAGATCTTGTGGATATTTGGAAACTTGGCCATCTCCTTGAAGAGTTCGATAGTAGTCTCCGAGATTGAAGGCACACGACCTAGAGAGTAGCTATAGGCCAGTTCTTCATTTGTTGGCACGAACTCATCCTAGAATTCCCCGGTTATCGGCAGACCGGTGATGCGGTGTAGGTTCCATAGGGTGATACTCATCTCACCCGACGGAAGATGGAAAGAGTTGGTGGTGGGACACCAGTAGTTAAGGAAACCCTTCAAGACTGTAGGTTCCTTGCAAAAGTGCTGCGATGTGGCTTATATCGCGTTATAGAGATCGATCTTGATCAGAATCTTCACGTGTTTGGCCAAAATCGCTGTTCGTGATAGTGATCGCGAGATGTTAGAAGACCCCTTGTCCTGAACTCTTCTAGAGTCCCTAGAGATGCGCATGCGGCGCGTTCTCTGAAACGTTGTTGAAGTGTCTCATAGAAATGAGTTGGGAACAAGGAGTGCAGATTGTGCAAAGGGGTGAGGAAAATCATCAAGTGAATATCGCTCGTTTGTTGTCGTGGCTTCTTTGCCGATAGGATACCTTCAAGAATCCTTGGTTCCCTCGATGACCAAGACTCTGTATAAGCTAATCTCTCTCCATTCATTTGGTCCGTCGGCTCGCAGTTAAGAATAGATTCATGATGGTGGAGACTCAGTGCAATCACCGTCATGCCCTGCCTATGGGATTATCAAATTTCATTATACCCTAGATTACTTGAATCGACTCCCAAGAATTCTGGAGTTTCTTCTTCTTATGCTCTTTGATCTTTTCTTGGAATTCCTTAGCTTTGTTACAATGAAGTTTCTTTGACCTGAACGGCGGGGGGTGGGGGGGGGGGGGTATCTTCTCGTGGCAGTGGTTTCTGACTTATTATTGGCAAATGTGTCGTCGTCTTCAACCAGTGTTCCCAGTCGTAATCATGACCGTGTCTTGGGGGTCGTTCGATATCCCCCATTGAAATTGCTCAGTGAATGGGAGATGGTAAGAAGGAGATACGATCGGAGAAGTCAAAAGTCGGGAGCACGAGCTCCTTAATAAAGGCAGGATGTCGAGAAGTGGTTTTCACGTGTTTGCGAGAGGGTTGGTCAGAAAGTGGAGATGGTTCAGTAGATTGAGGAGATGGTTCAGTGCCTTGAGGAGATGGAGGATTCAGTAGTTCCTGGTGAGATGGTTGTGCGGTAGAAGGTTCAACGAGGCGATAGGTTCGCTTGGTACGGGCCATAATGAAAAGGGTTGGATTTTTCTTCAAAAAGTTCTAAGTCCCGAAAAAATTCTAAGTCCAAAAAATTTCTAAGTTTCCAGGCAGACTGTTGCGTGGAGTCGTGCAAATGAAGTAAGTTGCGCAAAGCAGCGCAACACTACAAAGGCTTGTGTGAATGGAATTTCTGTTGCGTGGGGTCGCGCAAGTGAAAACAGTTACACGGGGAGACAGTAAATCAGCAGAGTTTCGCTATGGAAAAATGAAAGATAAGAATGAAGAGGACGTTGGGGTATTTATAGGGTTGTTCGGATGAGTACGATACACGGGCGGTTGCACGGGTCCGCGTAAATGATTTTATGGAAAGAAGAGCAATTGGTCCTAATTTTTTTATCCTTCAAAACCAAAGAAATGATCAAGGGGGCATTTGTTGAGGCATAAAAAATGAATGAAGAAAAGAGAGAGGAATGAAGATAAAAAGATCGAAAGACAAGGAAACACAAAGAAGAAAAAGAGATAGTGCAGAGTTGTAGTGGTTCCACGGGACTGCGCAAACCATATCGGTTGCGTGAGACCGCGCAAATGATGATATTTGTTACGCGGGTTCGCGCCAAGGATTTCAGAAGGGTTGTTCATGAGTTATGGAATCTTACGAAAAGTTGGGCCGATGACACATAGATCGAGGGTACACACGTGTGAAGGCCTATATATACCCCCTCTCCCTCTCATTTGGCGGTAATTGAAGATTTTGGAAAAAGAGCAGAGCACGAGAGAAGACTGAAGGTAGGAGTGGAAGGAAGATAGGGTTTGCGCGGGTCTGCGCAATCCATATTGGTTGCGTGGGTCCGCGCAACCAAACTGTCTTAAAGACAGTAATGACAAAGGGCCGAAATGTTGTCCAATTATTCAAGCTCCAGTTTTCCTTTTGTACAAGCATCAACAAGGGAAATCAGACGATTGAATCCGCACAATTTTCTCTTAAAGAGATGACCGAAACACAGGACAAAATGCTGCGGATTTGATATTCCGATCAATTATTTAAATTCTATCAATTTGTTGTACTCTAAATAATTTATCTCAGAATCGAGGGATATCAGAGGATGTAAATGAACTCAATATTAATAAAATGATGATTGTTCTTGATACACTCTCTCTGTTATGTTTGAATAAGATAATCTCCCAAATCGAATGCATTTGTTTCTTGTTCGAAACACTCCTAACCTGCTAGCTATGGAAAGTTAGGAAGTTGTACATAACCTTGGCCAATTATTTTGCAGTTGATTCCATCTTCGAAAGTGACTGAGCTGCCATTTACTGCATTGATATTTGTGAGTATCGCCTTGTCACCTATCATGTGTCTTGAACGTCCACTATCCAGGTACCATCTTGAGTGGCTAATGACTTTGAAAGCTGTGTGGGCAACAAGACACCTTTAGAACCCATTTAATTACGGTTCTAGGTTTAGGAGTATCTCTTGATTTTCGCTGTATTTGGGAGTTAAGATTTCTCCTTTTTCTCTCTTGTCTTATCTGAGTTGAATTTTAGAAGCTCTTTAAGCAAGTCCACAATTTTTTCAGCTAGTGGTGGTTTATCATTCCTTTGGTGTTTATAGCTGATGACAGTATTGTTTATTTTAGAGACTTGAGAAGTTTTTGAGTTGTTGAAATCATTATGATTTACATCTCTTAAAGTCCTTCCTTTAGAGTTTGAGGATTCTCCTCTTACAAAGATAGGAGCAGAATCCTTGGTTGTCAAAGAGTTATTTTTAATATAACCCAGACCAGACTTGTCACCACATCGCCTCGATGAGGTTAACAATTTTTCAAGCTTTTGGTCACCAAGGGCATATTTCCAAGTGTCCTTTGAACTCTGAAGGGAAGAAACTTCAAGTTTTATTTTCTCTTTTTTTTTTTTCTTTTTTTTTTGGTTTTGAGTTTTCACAATTCAGAAGATTTAAAACTTAAATCTAATTTTATTTTTTCAAAACAATTGGAAAAATGAGATTTTTCTAAAACTACTTTTTCAAGTTCTACTTTTAGTTTAGCATAATTTTCTTTTTGAATTTTTAACTTGACAGCAATTTTACAACTCTCTCTATATAGGGCATTATTGGCATCTTGAAGATCGTCTTCATTTTCAAGGTCACTTCTTA
This sequence comes from Magnolia officinalis, assembly GCA_021015155.1. Taxonomy (NCBI): domain Eukaryota; kingdom Viridiplantae; phylum Streptophyta; class Magnoliopsida; order Magnoliales; family Magnoliaceae; genus Magnolia; species Magnolia officinalis. Next base: position 44,297,332 of record JAJHSJ010000009.1, read on the forward strand.
AAGTTTCATAATCAGACATATCACAACTGTCTAAAGAAGTAACTCTGGCTATTGTCATAAAGGCTTTTAACGCATACATGCCTTCCACAATGGAGCGGTAACCCGATCCACCCCATCCTATAATGTGTTCTCAATCAACTTCAGACAAAATGGGAACAAGGCTGAAACAAGTGATGTGGTATCTCTTGTGCAAAAATCCCGAACATAGTCTGGATCATCTTCCGATGACCGTAGGGTTCTCACACCAATAGGAGTTGATCTAGAAGAAGAACTGGCACAATTTTTTTAGTGTCGTTTTCTTATATCTATACTCCATACTAGTTTGCACAAGAAAAAAATCAAAGAAAATGATAGGGAAATGAGTAGATCAGATTTTGATCAATACCCACAACAAATAGGGTTTCAAATGATGAAAAAAAACTACTAAAGTATGATTTACTAGCAAAAGACCACTAAATACTAGAAGAAATTTGAAAGGAAATCACCTACTAGCAAGTTTGAAAGATGGGTTGGTCAAATTGGATGGGTTAGTTGAATGGGGCATCGGCTAGCCGAGGAAGAAGATATGAAATAAAAAGGATTTGGGAATTTTCCCTTTTAGAGTGGAATCCGCCCGATCTTCGGCTAGCCCAAGCATGTGCTCGGCTAGTTGAAAAATCTCAAAATTTTGGATTTTTTGACATATTTAATTTTTATAAAAATTTTTTATCATTTCGTGCATTCCATTATTGAATATAAACATAAACGTAAATGCATAAAAAGTAATAAAATAATTATTTAACAACACACAAACCAATATCATGCTTTAAGTTGAAAATTTTAGCTTTGTCAAGCGGCTTAGTCAATATGTCTACAAGCTACTTCTCAGTTTGAATGTATTCTAGCATGATAGACTTGTCTTCAACCAATTTTTGAATATAATGGTATCGTATGTCAATAAGTTTCATATGAGAATGTTGGATTGGATTTTTGGAGATATTAATTGCGCTTGAATTATCGCAATACAAAGTCATTGCATCTTGCTTAATTTCATAATCAACTAGCATTCTTTTCATCCAAATTAGCTGAGTGCAAGCATTTCCTGCTGCAATATATTTAGCTTCAGCGTCGAGAGAGGTACAGAATTTTATTTCTTATTGAGCCAAGATACTAGACAGTTTCTAACATAGAAACATCCACCACTAGTAGATTTTCTATCATCAACGTTTCCTGCCCAGTCTGCATTTTTATATCCGGCAATTTGTACAGATGTATCATGTAGATACCATAGCCCTAAGTTCGCAGAACTTGCGACATATTTGATTATCTGTTTAACAACAGTTAAACACAATTCTTTAGAATTAAATTGATATTTATCACATATTCCAACACTAAATGCAATATCAAGTCTACTAGCAGTTAAGTACAGAAGACTACAAATCATACTTCGATATAGATGAGAGTCTATACTTTTAGCTGATTCGTCTTTTGAGAGTTTAAGTGTCGTACTCATTGGAGTATCAAAATTTTTACCATTCTCAAAATCAAACCTTTTTACAAGGTTTAATGCATATTTGGTCTGTGAGATGAACATTCCATCTTCAAGTTGTTTCACTTGTAATCCAAGGAAATAGTTTAGTTCGCCGACCATACTCATTTCAAACTTGGATTTCATTAATCTGCAAACTCAATAGATAAGTTAGCACACGTAGATCCATAATTGATGTCGTCAACATAGATCTGAACTATCAGGATATGATCATTATATTTCTTGACGAATAGAGTATTATCAACACTACGCATAACAAAATTATAACTAAGTAAAAATTTAGTCAATTTTTCATACCATGATCTGGGAGCTTGTTTCAAACTGTAAAGAGCCTTTTTAAGACAGTAAACATGATTTGAAAGTTTGGGATCTTCAAAACCCTATGATTGTTCAACATATACTTCCTCATTCAAATCACCGTTTAAAAATACACTTTTGACATCCATTTGATAAATTTTAAATTTTTTATGACCTGCAATGGAAATAAATAGTCTGATTGATTCAAGGTGTACAACTAGTGCAAAGGTTTCATCATAATCAATACCTTCTATTTGAGTATACCCTTGTACAACTAGTCGTGCTTTATTTCTAATAATATTTCTCATTTCATCAGTTTTATTTTTAAAAATCCACTTGGTTTCAATCACATGTTTATTAGTAGGTTTGGAAACCAAATACAACACATCATTTCTAATGAATTAATTTAGTTCTTCTTACATGGCATTAATCCAACTTTCATCAGCGAATGCTTCATTTACATTGCCCGATTCAATTTGGGAAGTAAAGAAGACATGGTTACATATATTTTCTAGTTGTCTTTTTATCTGAACGCTAGTGCGAGGGTTACTGTTCACAACCCCAAGTGTAGGGTCGCGATGTAGTAATAATCTCAGTAAGACCGAGGTCGAATCCACAAGGACTAAACTCGTACGTTTCTAAAAGTAACTAGAAATATAACTAGTAGAAGATGTAAATCTAAATATGAAATGTTTGAGAGAGTAATTGTGATTATTGCAATTAAAACTTATGAATTTAAAGGTGGGAACTAGGGTGCCAAGGTACACTTGTAGGATGCTACCTTACTTGATTCAAGAGATCCAATTGGAATCGGAGTCCTATCTTATCCAATTGGAAAGAGAGATGGTCAAATCTCTGAACTTCTCATTGATCTAGCCTCAATGGAAGAGGATTGTGGAGATTTGGAAGGGATTCCATCACCCAACCATGCTGTGGAGATGATGTTGAACAACAGGATTTACCAATTCCATAATCTTAAATAGAAAAAGAAGATATTCAAAGCTATCGCAGATCTATTGTAATTTGAGTTACAACAAACCATTGAAAACTGAAAATATTCCTTAAAATCAACTAGAAATCAATGAAGTTCAACATAAACATGAATCAAAGCAAAGTAAACATCCAAATCACTTTACAAGCTTAACCTCTTAGTCCTAGCTAAGAGGTTTAGCAACCATAGACATGATTGAACTAAGAACTCTTAAGAAAAGCATAAAAACAACTAAGGAGAAGAAAAACTCTTGGCGACGGCTCTTCACTCTTTTACTCGACTCCTTAAACCCTAGATGATGCCTAGGAACATCCTAGGGACTCCTATTTATAGTTGTGAAGCTCCACCTTACGCACCGACTTGGAATTTCTACATTCCATTGTGAAACCGCCTCAATTTATGCAGTCCATAGCTTTTCCGCGTTACGCTTTGGTCGGACCAAATTAAGATTAAAAATCGCACTTTCTCTTTGGATAATTTTGCGCGATTTCATTCGCATCGAAGCTTACTTCAGTTGGACCGAAGTTGAATTCGGTCGGACAGAAGTTGATGCTGAAATTTCTTGTGCAGAAAATCTGTCAAATTTAGGTTGGACCGACTCCAACCGAAGTACTTCGGTCAGACCGAAATTGGCTCAGGTTGGACCGAATTATCCTGATTTCTTAATGGACAGTTTTCTGCAATTTTGATCAGACTGAAGTTGGCTCAGGTCGGACCGAAATGTCCTATTTTCTGCTATGGATTCTGCATTCTTTCAAGTCCTTTCTTCATCCTTTGTACTTGGTTTCCTTGGATCTTTGGCATGTGAATTCTTCATTCTTGGTCTCCTAAGATCCATCTTTTTCCGTGGTGATTCTTAAGCATTAAATCCATACTTTTAGCATTATTTTCAATCCAAGCTCTCAAATTCACCTTACAAAACAAACATGTATAAAATATACCATTAACCCCTATCATGTTCATAAAACTAAGATATAAATAGGAAAAAATATGCAGTATTTGATACTTAGCAATTACCAAATATTTGATTAGTCGGATGGTCTTTGACTAACCTTAACTCAGTATTGTCTGATTTAGATGAAGAGTCGGGTATATTAATCAAATTGACATCATCATCATCATCTTGATTAGGACTGAGTGCGATTTGTTGATCATCTATCACAACATTTATAGATTCTTGTATCACCACAGTTCTTTTGTTAAGAACATGGTATGCTCGACTATTTAGAGCATAATCAAGAAATATTCCTTCATCGCTCTTAGCTTTAAAATTTTTCAAAATTTCTCGGTCACGTAATATAAAGCATTTGCTTCCAAAAGTTTAAAAATATTTAATTGTGGGCTTTTTATTAAACCATAATTCATAAGCTATTTTGTTTTTAGCTTTTCTAATATAAACACGATTTATTATATAAAATGTAGTACTAACAACTTCAGCCCATAAATTTTTTAGTAGATTCATGCTATTCAGCATTACACTAGCCATCTCTTGTAAAATTTTATTTTTTCTTACAACAATTCCATTTTGTTGAGGTGTTTTTGGAGCAGAGAATTCATGTGATATACCATGATCATTACAGTACTTCACAAAATTGTTATTTTCAAATTCGATACCATGATCACTTTTTATTTTGACCACAGATGACTCTTTTTCAGTCTGGATACGTTTTAAAAATTTTCTGACTTCATCAAGAGTATCTAATTTTTATCTTAGAAAGGCTACCCATGTATATTTAGTGTAGTCATCAACTACAACCAGAAAATATTTCTTTCCACCTCTACTCTCTATTCTAGTTGGTCTGACTAAGTCCATATGTAGAAATTCAAGAGATCTAGCCATGACTAAGGAGTTCACTTTCTTATGACTACTCCTAATTTGCTTGCCAATTTGACATGTGCTACAAACTTTTTCTATCTTTTTCAGTTTGGGTAGGCCACGTAAGTGATCTCTTTTGGTCAATTTTTATAGATCTTTATAGTTTACATGTCCAAGACGTTTATGCCATAGTTCAGTCTCCCCTGTTTGGACCATGAACATGAATGTTTATTAAGCAGGAGTTATCAATTATATAGCAATTTTCAGATGTTCCGCGACCATTTAATATTACACTTCCTTTCTCATTTATAATCTCACATCCGTGATCTGAAAATTTTATACTATGGTTATTATCACAAATCTGAGATATGCTTAAAAGATTATGTTTTAATCATTCAACATAAAGCACGTTTTCGAAGAGAGACAAGTTAAGAAGTTGTACATTACCTTGGCCAATTATCTTACAATTTCTTCCATCTCCGAATGTAACTAAGCTCCCATTTATTTCATTGATGTTTGAGAATATCGCCATATCACCTGTCATGTGTCTTGAACATCCACTATCCAAGTACCATCTTAAATGGCTAATAGCTTTGAAAGCTGTGAGGGCAACAAGACACTTAACCTTTGGAACCCATTTCATTACAGTTCTCAATTTAGGAGGATCTCTTGATTTTTGCTGAATTTGGGATTTGGATTTTTCCTTTTCCTATATACTCATGTCTTATCTAAGTTGCATTTCAATAGCTCTTAAAGCAAGTCCACGATTTTTTCAGCTAAAGAGAGGTTTATTATACCTTTGATGTTTATAGTTGATGGCATTATTATTTATTTTAGAGACTTGAAAAGGTTTTGAGTTTTTGAAATTATTCTCTTTACTCTTAGAGTCTTTCCTTTAGAGTTTAAGGATTCTCCTCTTACAAAGATAGGAGCAGAATCCTTGGTTTTCAAAGAGTTGTTTTTAATATAACCTAAACCAAACTTGTCACCACATCTCCTTGAAGAGGTTAACAAATTTTTAAGTTTTTGGTCACCAACGGCATATTTCCAAGTATCCTTTGAACTCTGAAGAAAAGAAACTTCAAGTTTTAGTTTCTCATTTTCTGTTTTAAGTTTTTGCAATTCAGAAGATATAAAACTTAAATCTAATTTTGTTTTTTCAAAACAATCGAAAAAATGAGATTTTTCTAACACAACTTTTTCAAGTTCTACTTTTAGTTTAGCATAATTTTCTTTTTGAATTTTTAATTTGACAGCAATCTTACAACTCTCTTTGCATAAGGCATTATAAGCATCTTGAAGATCGTCTTCATTTTCAAGGTCACTTCTTAAAGTTTCATAATCGAACATATCAGTTGTCTGAAGAAGTGACTCTTGCTATCGTCATGAAGGCTTTCAAATCGTGTGCTTTTTCTTGGTCTGATTCATCAGCTAATGATTCATCCCAAGTAGCTATCATGCCTTTTCTTTTAGTCTTATCCTTTTTAGGACATTAAGTTGCTAAGTGCCCATATTCATAGTAGTTAAAACATTGACTGTCTTTTTATTTAAATTTCCAAAATTTTGATTTTCCTTTTCTTTTATCAAATGGTTTTTGAAAATCTGTTCTTTTCTTATTTTTGAAATTTTTATATAATTTCTTTGCTAACATTGCCATATCATCTTCACTTTCTTCAAAATTAGAATTAGTTTTATTTGAATTGGAATTAGGAGAATTAAGAGCAATGGACTTAACTTTAGGAGCTTTGAAATTCAGCTCATAAGTTTGAAGAGAACTAACTCACTCCTCAACTTTCATAACATCTGTATCCCTTAACTCCTATATAGCAGTAACCTTTAAATAGAACTTATCAGGTAGGGATCGCAGTATTTTTGCGCAAACCTTGCTTTCAGGGATTCTATCTCTAAGACGCCACATGGAATTTACTATGTCATTCAGTTTCGTATAGAAGTCCCTAAAAGACTCATTTTCTTCCATAAGAATTTCCCCAAATGTGGTTTTGAGAATTTTAATTTTATATATATATTTTTTACTATAGTAGTTCCTTTATGTGTCATTTCGAGAATATCCCATGCTTGTTTAGTTGTATCGTAAGAAATAATTCTTTTAAATTCATCAGGTGATAGAGCACAAGTTATAGCAGTTAAGGCTTTTGCATTTGCACTACTTTCACTTTTTTGAACCGTAGTCCAAAAAGCAAATACAGTATCTTTCATTGATATGGTTCTATCATCGGCTACTACTTCCATCTCATAAGAGGGATCCACTTAAATACAGTGGCTTGCCACACACTTTCATCTAAGGATTTGAGGAAAATCCACATCCTAGCTTTCCAATATGAATAGTTAGAGCCATCAAAAGGAGGCGGCCTAGTAATGGACAAGCTGTTGCAATTTGACATAATAAAGCTCTGGATCTAGCTCAAGAAGTAAATCTAAAAAAAATAGAGCAACCCTTTCTGATACCACTTGAAAAGGAGAGCTTAAGATGTCCTAGAGGGGGGTGAATAGGACAATGCCAAATAATCGAACTAAGTGTTGAATATGTAAATAAACAAAGATCTCAATCGCTTAAGTACTGAAACATTGATTTTAAATAATTCGTAGGACAACCTTCACCTAAAGTTTTAGACAGGACAACCTTATTTCACGAATTTCTTTAAAATCAAAACCTCAGACTCGTAAGAGTAAATTAAAATATTACAACATTCACCACTCAATCTGAAATTAAATACAATCATTCACCACAAATAAAATAAAGACATTCACCACATAACACAGGATTATAGTGGTTCGGTGCTTTAAAAACATCCACACCTACTTGACTCTTAAAATTACTTCCCTCTTAATTTTGGCTTTCACTATGAAAAGGTTTTTCCAAGTTTACCTTAACAACCTTATACAATTCTTGTGATTTTCACGGGCTATCACAATCAAACCCACACTGAGACTTTCAGGCTATCTCAGACAAAACCTAAACTGAGATTTTAACAGGCTATCTCAGAAAAACCTAAAAGATTTTAGAAGGTATACTTATCTTCACCGTAAAAGACGTATCAGAAGCTTGTAGCAGTAGAACCTCTTTCTTGAATGTAGATTTTTCCTTGTTCAATCAGATAGAAAGGGTCTAGGGTTCTATTGATTTTAATTAAGTTAAACCGAATAAGCTACTTGAATCAATTCTCTTATATCTCAAAAGAAGAGTATAATTTACTCTCTTTAGAATCAAACTTAAAAGATCTGAGATAAAGTGAATTGAATATATATATATATATATATATATATATATATATATATATATATAATTATAAATACCATTCAATAGCTTGCTAATAACTTCAGCTTCTTTCTCTCTTGTAGAAGGATTTTGATAATTAACTTGAGTAATTCGGAATGAGAGAGGAACCCAATTTATAAGCAAAGGAGTTGAATCTTCAGCTAGCTCGAGATAGTCTTTGACTAACCCGATCAGACCGGATTCAGTTCAATGGACTTCGGATCGCACGGGATAAGATTTATCCAAAATTCGGCTAGCCCGAAGTCAACTTCGACTGGCTGAACACCCCAGTTCGGCTAGCCGAATTTGCCCTTTGGCTGACCGAATTCACCCAAATTTCAAAAGGTGATGTGTGCTGGAATTTGATCTGAACTTTCGTAGGCTAGCCGAACCAAAACTCGGGCTAGCTGAATTTGCAACAAAAATTAGTTGTTGCTTCAGGCTTGAACTTGGGCTGGCCGAGAAAGCCTAGGCTGGCTGAACCAAAAGTTGGGCTGGCCGAATTTCAAGAAAAATAAGCATAAAAATCTAAAATAACACATTTTTTAAAGTACCTAAGTCTTAAGGTCTTTCTAGGGTTTTATACCACTTGAGATATATCAAATATCTGATCTTCTTTGACTTGAACTAAGTCTCGAACTTCATCTTGACTTTGAGCTTGATCTTTTCTTAAACATTAGTTGATCTTTAGCTTGATCTTCTCTTATGTATGGACCGGTCTTAAGCTTAATCTTCTCTTGATTTGGAGCTTGATCTTCTCTTGATTATGGACCGATCTTGAAGATCTATTGTCAAGTTGTTTTGACTTTATGAAATTTAACAACTAAAGTGTGCTCATCATTTTAGCACTTACAATGTTTTCCGATAGTTCGAATGAATTTTTCGTCGGACTGGATGTGCTTATGTCGATTGCAACATACTTGGGTGTTACTCTGGACGATCAGATTGGTTCAGATGCAACGTTATGTAGTGCGCCCCCTACTGGTAGCCAAGTAGTTAACTTGGATAAAGCGAGGGATTGTGCGCAGCCTTCGGGTTCATGTTTCTTTGAGCAGTCATCTTTAGTCGGTGTGTCTTTCACTTTGAAATCAGGGAGTCATCTCGGGCTTCAAAGGAGAGATCAGGTGCCAATTGTAGCCAGTTGCTCGCAGAACTGTGCGACTCGTTAGGGGATATCTTCATGTTCAACAGTGATACTGCTGTTGGTGCTTATCTTTATGCTTGAGCCTTGAGGGAAGTGCTGAGATTAGTTCATTTCCCAAGGTAGCGAGAGTATCAAGTTTTACCCAAACCATGCATGTCGATCATTTGGATGAGGGGATGCCTCATTTAGAGATGACACCAATTTCCTCTGACTATACCGTGATTGATGGGTTACCAATGCACACATGTCGGTTGAGTCCTCTCCCTGCCTGTTCTGCCCGTCTCTTAGAGTGGATTGATAGTCTATCAGCACGTCAAGCTGTGCCATTTCAGTTTTAGAGGAGTTCTCCATTTGGCTTGTGTCCATGTTGATTGGTGGATGTTGGGTGCTGTGTTGATGGATTGGGTCCCTATGTTGAACCTTTTTGTATTTAATGGATTGGAGATGGGACCATCATTGGAGGATCTTTGTCGATTGGTTGGCCTCCCCCTGGATTATTTTTCCTATTTTTCGACGAAATGCAACCTGAAGTCAACCACTCTTTATAATTAGTTTGACGTCCTATACCTGATATGGCCTACAGCTAATGGTAGAGATGTCGTGGTCTTCTCTTTGGATGCCTTGTATGATTTATTTTCTAGGGGTCGTGGTATCCCTGGATCGACTAATTCTTGGAATGCCCTGATATTTTGCTTGATTGCTGAGATCTTTTTTTTTTCGGTTGGTGTCGATCTTCTACCATGCTGCTCTTTGAGATGATGGGTCAGGTTTCCCATAAGAGGAGCATTATATCCATTGTATTGGCTAATCTCTTCCACAGTCTCACAGATTGCACACTGGGTCGCACGTAGGTTCTTCGTGGCTATGGGGCATTCCTCCAGGTATTTTCATTTCATTGCATTGCTTTCTAGGCTACTCCACTTTTCATCCATGCATTCATCCCAAATTTGTTAATTCAGTGGGTTTGGCTTTGAGAGCGGCTATCAATGAAGATCCCAATCTCCTATCCTGAGTCACATGGGGCTAACATCATGCGTCACATTATGGAGGATCCTCCTCGTACCGCCGGGGTGAGTGAGCCCCTGTATATATGGATGTTCTCCTGGTTACGGAGCTTGGAGATTCGCTGGGTGTCATTATGGCTGCTCCTTTCTCCTATGATCTGCAGCGCACGCCATCGTTCTCTTATCCTGGTAGGCCTTCAATCTCTTTACTCATACCATCCCATTCCGTTCTTGCGTCAGTTCATCTACTGACAGGATATTCCATCTTTTTCATTCTCTGATTTCGATTGTCATCCCCACCCTTGTCTTATTGGTGACCTTGTGCTTCTATGATGGTTTCTTTTGATGATGGGGGTCCCCACAGGATGACTATTGATCTAAAGAAGTATCTTTGCATGGCCGCTTGTTGTTCTTCCGTAAGTCATCTGCGATGGGCTAGAGGGTGTGGCATGAGAGGTAAGTTACCAAAAAAATTTGTTGGTTTGTGCTCTATTTGCACCTTGAAAGACAACTGGCTCATACGCTGTTGGAGCTCCTTCTAATATCACCAACTCTTCTGGTGTGATCCTTTATCTGACTGGTGGGAATGTTGATGGATGCAAGAAGAAGGCCCCCTTTAGGATTACTGGTTCAGGGGCTAGGAATGCCCATTGTAGGATGATCGGCTTGAAATGGGAGGGTGTGCCCTCCAGCACAACAGGCTCCCATGGTTCACTACTACTAGGAGTTGGTACAGGGAGATGACGATCATGTGTCCCTTAGAGAATTACTCGAGCTCTGGAAGTGGAGCCTATGGTCCCCCTGGCAAGACCAATGGGGTGTTTGTAATAATATGAATGGACTAGATTGGGGAGAAGAAGAGATTGATGCTCTCCTCCTCAAGGAAGTTGATGGAAGGGCCGCTTGATGTGTTAAGGCGCGCTTGATGCTGTTGAAGAGGATTTTAGAGGATGTTGGTGGGTGCAGCGGCATGAGTTGTTCTAGGAATTGAGATCACGATCTTCTTGTTATCGATCAAGTCTTGGACCGCATGCCTTAGTGAGAAGCATTAGTTTGTGGTGTGACCCCAACCCTAGCGGTATGCGTAATACTCATGCTCGTTGCAGTTGAGTGATAGAGGATTCAGAGGTGGCCTAACTTATAGGGGAGAAAAAAGTTATTTCTACACTAATGTAGCCATGATTTGGTTGTAAGTTTGTGTGAGTGGGGTGAACTTCCTAGGTTCCCTCGCAATGTACCGATTTTGATAGAGGTATTGTGCGTTACCTCTGAACTGTTGTTGTTTCTGCGGTTATGGCTACGATGGTGGTTGTGGAATTCGTTGAGGTGGATGGGGTTGATATCTTTGTTAGTATTATTGAGGTTGGTACTAATGATGCTGTCGGCATCCCTATTGGGGAGCATACTGACTAACTTGAGCGATGGCGACAATGTTGTTGACTTCTGTCAGACGTTGGATTAAACAATTTTCATTCCAATATCTCGGGGGTTTGCCCTCGAGCTTACTCCATTTTTCTAGAGCAATTTGTTGCGGCCAGGGGATAATTGTTTCGGACCTTATTTTGACCTTGACCTGTTCCCTTATGCGGATGAGCTGAGTGAAGTTTTCATATGGGTATGAGATTAGGTACTCTTGAATACTCGGGTTTGCCAACTGGACGATCATGGAGATCCGCTCCCCGCGTCAATGGGGGTTCGCATTCGGGCGGCCATAGCTTGCCAACGTCTAACATAGGCTAAGAATGTCTCATCGATTTTCTACCTTAGGGCTCCTAAAGCTGCCCCTCTTAGTGCCATGTTAAGATTGTATGCGAATCGATCGATGAAGGCCTAGGAAAGCCATTCTAAAGTCTTGGTATGGTGACAATCTAATGATGTATACCAATCCAGAGCATCTACCTTTAATTTTATTTTTTAAATAGGCAGATGGGGGCTCCATCATTCCCTGTCATGATCTTTAGCTCTCCATAAAAAGCCTTAAGATGGGTTGTACGATAGTCATTGCCATCATATCTCTTGAACTTAGGAACCTCAAAGTTTTGAGGTATCATGCATCTGGGAAGGGACACGGGCCCCTGAACTTTGTTGAGGGGACGTCAACCCCCTGCTGTCGTTAAAGCTGGTTCTACCTGTCTTGGAGTTGCTCCCACAGCTCCTTCATTTTCTGTTCAACTTGTTCGAGAAACTGGCGTTTGTCGCATTTGACCTCGTTCTGCTTATTCGACATAGTGGTCAATTTCCTTGACCCTATGGCTCCCCTTAGAGGGAGCTTGTTGCAAGGTAATTATGTTCTCGACTATGGGAAATTGCTGGAATTAAAAGGCACTCCTGGTCAGGGGAGTCTGGAAAACTGGAAAGTGACCCCCTTGTTGGGTATTCGCCACTGACTGTTGGTTGTAGAGGACTTGACACTGACCCCCTATTGTGGGCATTCGTGAGTGCTACTCTTAGGATTTTTGTCTAGGAAGTTGTTGTTGCTTGAAATTGGACTATGGGATGTGTTGGATATTGACTGGGGATCCTAGCTAAAGGATCTGCTAAGAATTGATTTGAAAACCCGGCTACGAGGTTGCCTGAAAATTTACTGAGAATCCTACTTGCGAGATTGTTTTAAGATTGAATCCCGGTTGCGGGAGGGTGTTGAAAAAAATGTCTTATGGTCAAGGGTTATGCTACTTGGTGCTAGTAATCCTGTGCAGATTCTGATGGTTGCACTTGATTTGAGCTGGAGGCTGGAAAGAACCTTGAAGCTGGTTGATGTGGTGATGGACTAGCTTGGTTGTTGGCTACGGTGGCTTGTGCTTGCATGAATTGCAGGAACATCTCCTGCATTGGTTTTGACTCCTTGTGCCAATTCTTATATGATTGGCATGGGTTTTGTCCTGCTACGGTTGCGCAGACTGAACTTCTATGAGAGTGAGTGTGTTGAAGGTTGGACTTCTTCTTCATGGTTGGCCATGGTGGTCCGCGACCTGGTTCGAATGATGCGACGGAAGGAGAGGTTTTTTCAGGAGCTCCTCGCTAGCAAAGGCACAATAGTTTTGGATTTTGGATTTTTTAAAAAATAATAAAAAATTAGAATTTATGCAAATGCTCTAGAACTACTGACCCTCAGGGACTGAAAAAATCATGTTTTTCAACTTGGGTCTCAACTGGTGTGTCTAGCACTTCCCCAGCAGAGTTTCCATTTTGTGGACGTTGGGATCCTAGACCAGATTCGACTCGAGGGATGCTTAGCTCCATGGGTCGCCTCTTTCAAGGGCTTTTCGCTAAGGATCGATTGATTATATTTGACCAGAGTCGCCACTAGCCAATTTATTCGTTTCTATATTCGGCTAGACCCTATAGGAACGTTAACGTAGGGATCCAAAGATTTTGTTGCCCTAAGATGACTCTTTGGTTGTGTGATCGGAGATTTTAAGTGGGGATCTCAATTATAGAGAGGGAAGGTGTTAGGCACCAGCTCTGCTTGTATACATATATGATCTCTACTTCGCAGGATTCAGTTCTCATATATGAATGTATATAATGCTTGTGTCAAAATGTGAAGTAATTGGCAGGTTTTCGTTTAGGCGGGATCTGATTAGATTAGCAAACCTTATAGCATACTTCTAAGACAATTTAGTGCAAAGTATGTTGGATGATGCGATGAATGTTGTGCTATGCAAATGCTATGGGCTAGATGAAGCTTGACTGAAAACAGTGAAGTGGGTGGTAGTGTCGCAAGGATCTTTTCAAGTGGTTGGGATTGAACTTGGATTTGCTCAAGAGGCTAATATTAGGGTTGATCATGGGCTAGTCTCTCTCTCTCTCTCTCTCTCTCTCTCTCTCTCTCTCTCTCTCTCTCTCTCTCTCTCTCTCTCTCTCTCTCTCTCTCTCTCTCTCTCTCTCTCTTCCTCACTCTCCTTGGTGGGGGATGGTTAAGGGGATTAGGATGCTTCTGGGTTGGTAAGGAATGATTTTGAATGCTTGAAATGTGAAGATAATTGGGGAATTTATAGCCCTCTAGCTCGGTTTTCTGGTAATTCCTACAAAGCTTGGGGTTAAAAAGGGTTTAGATGGCTGGAATTTGAGATTGCCATGTGGAAATATCTCATGTGTTAGTTTTAATGGCATAAGGTGTAATTTTGGCTTAATGAAGGGGCATCAGAGAAACTTTTACATTATGCACATGCATGAAATAAGTAAGGAGAATAATAGCACACGAGTGAGCAGTTGGCCGAAGTACGACCAGTGACACGTGGTGAGAGGCACCCTGGGTGACGCTCATCTTTACTTTTTTGCTTCAACTTCGGATGGTTGTTTCTCCGATACACATGGATAGCTTTAGCTCTCCAAAGGTGCCTTATTATCTCTTCTCTTCTCCGAATTGGGCTTTGGAATGGGATTGAGCCAAAATGGGTTATGAGCTTGGTTTGACAAGGTGAGTTGACTGGGTAGGCTATGTGGGTTGACTAGGTAAGTTGACTCAAGGGTTGACTCTATATGCTAGGTTTTTTCTAGGGTTTGGGTTTGGGACCATGTTTAGGGTTCCACCTGATTACTGGGACTGGGTTAATTGGGTTTTAGGGTTTCAATAGTCATAGGGTTTGGATTAGGGTTTGGACTAGGTTTAGGGTTTAGATTAGGGTTTTGGGTATGGATCGGAGTTTGGATCAGGGTTAATGGTATGGATTAGGGTTTAGGGTTTAGGGTATGGATCAGGGTTTGGATTAGGGTTTCTATTCAATCAAGCTTATCGGCCTGAGGTGGGGTGTCTACAAAGGCACATACTAGGGGGATAAATGGTGCATATAAACTTTAAAACATCGAGCATGCTTATTATGGTCATTCAGAAGATATACCAGTCAATTAGGAATGACCAATGATATATTGCTCAATAAACATATGATACTAAAAATTAAGCAACTTTAGAGCTAAAACTTTTTTTTTTTAAATGAATAAGGCTAAAATCCTTGAATTTTACTATTCAACATAAGATGAGGTTAAGTCCTCATATTTTCCTAGAATGCTTACTTAAAGAGGCTGAAATCCTCTGATTAAAAAATTAGCACTCATAGACCTTCTAAGGTCATTCCTCTTCACAACCTCACTTGGGTATGAATTCCCTAGGACCTGTACTATTTTCAAGAGGGGGAATAATTTTCCTAGATTCATCTCCCTTAGGTCATTTCCTAGTGAGAGATTTATGTTCAGTAGAAGATTTATCTATATGAGTCCTACCTTGATTATCATTGCCCTTGATTAGCATTGACTTGCCTATTTCATTAAGCTGAGCAATTAGAGTTAGCAACACCTTCATTCGATCGGTCTTTTTAGGAAGGGTTGGGAACTCTATCTTTTCTGGCAATCCTTTAAAGATGCTTCTCCATTAGTATGTCAATTTCTCAGTCATGAAGAATTTACCACTCTGGTTTGAAACTGAGGTGGATTGGACCATTTTTAAGATAAAACATTCAAATTTAATGTGTCCAATATCTCCACAAGATATCACACAGGAGAAGTTACTAGTCTACTTCCATAAGTATTTCTTTTGGATTATCGAAGGGGTAGAGCCAAAGATTTGACTATCAAGTTCAAATCATCTATTTTCTCCAATAGGCTTACCCTTACTAGATTTACAAATAAGTTCATGTTCTTGAGTAACCTTAGCTTTTCCCTTATAGGTAGACGTCATTCTTAAGCTCCTTTAAATCTTACTTTTGGTGGTTAAGCCTTTCAGGAGGAACCCACTTTTAATACCAATTGAAATTATGCGTGGCGGTGGGCCCGCAGTATATATGTGCAGAAGCTTGACAGAGCTAAGGAATAAAGGCTATGTCCTGGGGGGTGCGTAGGACCAAATAAAAATTATGTCTTTTAAACACAACTTCTTAACTTAAACTAATATGTAAATTAAACTAAGTAAAGTAATTTAACACTAATAATTCCAAGCCATTAGTGGGTCTAATCATATAGACTACAAAAGATATGTTAATCAAGCAACTAGTCTATATAGACGATGATGTACATGTGTGTGTGGGACGTGCTACCTATCTAATCCTAACAATCATCTAATCATGCATACATATAACTCATCAATCCATCACATGCAAGCCCCGTGTCTTAGTCCGTACCGTTCCGTAGACTTCCGGGATCTTCCCGGTCGAATTCCGGCAACCTTCGACCCTTAACCTGCATTTGCGCGCGACCCTGATTCATATGCCGTCAACCCGAGTCGACTCAATCCGAGACTTGTACCTTAGCGACTGCGCCGTCGCCGCGGTTCCGATGCCGCGACTCGCGGGCCGAGGCGATACTCTGGTCAAGAGATGTGGGCCAGCGTTCGGTGTGAGGAAAATGTCGCGAGTTGCAAAACCCAAGAGAATCTCTACGATGTGTTACATCAATCAATCAACAATCAATCCCATCAATCCATCACCTCTCACCCTTCCCCAAGCAACCCCAAAGTCAAAAAGTTCTTACACCACCCATACCTTTCTTACACCCTTTACCACAAAAGTCAAAAAGTCCCTTACACACCCATTACTCACCACATCAACACATCCATCACCCATCTCTCTCCCTCTCTTTTCAACCCTCTCTCTCTCTCTTTCTCAAACTACTCTCCCAAGCAACCCAAGAGCATCCCACGTCCAAGCTTCCCCATCTCTCCCAAAAACCACAAGTGTGGCCCACCCTCTCATCTCCCATCTCCACCATTCAAACCTCATCTCCTCCGTTGGAATCCAAGCTGAGGAGCTAAGGAAGCCTTTGATGCAAGAAGAAGGCAGTGGGTGATTTTAGATTTTGTTTTTCATTCAATTGTTTGATTTAAGTGTCCATATTTAATTGGGACCCACCTTGATGTACATTTTGTATCAAAGAGGGGCCCATAGTGGCGAGGCCCCTCCATCACCTCCATCCTCGCCAATGTCTCTCTTCCCTCTTCTCTCTTTCTCTCTCTCTCTCTCTCTTCCATGATCATGGCCCACCCATGATTTGTGCATTTTACCCAAGCCATCCATTTTGGTGGGCCACCTTGACCCCTGTTTGGGGCCTACATGACCGGACGGTCACACAGGCCGGATGAAAGGGAAACACAAATATCAGGTTGATCCTAAACTAGTGTGTGGGACCCACCTTAATGAGGTGCACCCTCACCGTGCTGGACGCACCAGTGGAAGGTGAGCTGTCAGGGGATGGCTAACAGTGATGTGAGTGACGGTGGAGTCCATGGGACCCATCACCGTCCATCACCCATTTAGTGGGCCACACCTTGATGTGTATTTCATCCAAACCGTCCACCACCTCTAACAGTGGGGCCACGTCCAGGTGGGGCCCTCCGCCCAAATCCATAGCCACTGGAAGACTGAGTGGAGATGCCTCGTTTCAACACGTGAGGTCTTAGCAGCGTCCCTGTGAAAGGTGGCTAACACAAAAAAAAGGGGATTTTTGGTGGGCCACGTATATAGGCCCCACCTTGATGTATCCATCCAATTCATGTCGTTCATCCTTTTTCCCAACTCATTTTAGGCGTTGAGCCGAAAAATGAAGCTGATCTGATAATCAGGCGGGCCATACCATAGAAAACTTTGTTTCCTACTGTTCAAAGCTATTTGGACCCACCTTGTTATATCTACACACTAAATATGATGTACATTGGACTCGTTTAGTGTATTTCAAGCCCTAGAATCCATTAGACGGAGTGGATTCTTAGGTAGCGGGCCCCACATGTGATTTTATGCAAAAAAAATAAATAAATAAAATTTTAAAAGTAAAAGGATAGGCAGCAGCGCTACTGCTTCTGTCAGAAGGCAGCAGGCGCTGCCTGCGCTCGAGTGACGGACGGGCGGGGCAGCACCCACGGCTCCAGTTGTGGGCCCCACCATGATGTATATTTGCCATCTAACCCATTCATTGGGTGGGCCCCTCCATGGAGTGGGCCCCCTCCAAAAATCTAGCCCATCTAGGGCTCTGGTGGCCCACATCACAAGAAACAAGGTGAATTGAATTGCCTGCCTTTGAAATCCTTTTTGGGCCCACAGAAGTTTTGGATCAAGATAAAAAAATTTCTTACCCTTCATCTAGGTCTGCTTGACCTTATGGACGGTTCGGATGGCTTATAAACATTAAGGTGGGCCCCACGTGGAGCCCACATGATTTATGTGTTTTATTCCACCGTCCGCCTAGATGGTGGAGCCCTCTATGATGTTTTTGTTATATCCCCACCGTCCAGGGGACGGTGGGTGTGTGCGTGGGTGTATGCGTGTGTGTGCGTGTGGGTGTGTACGTGGGTGCATGCGTGTGTGTGCGTGTGTACGTGTGGGGTTTTGCGTGTGTGTATATACATATATATATATATATATATATATATATATATATTATGGTATATTATATATATATATATATATCTATATATATATTATTGTATATATTATAGATATATATTATATTATATTATATTATGTAATATACCTGATGGTGGGCTTTCATGGGCCCCACCATGATGCATGGGTTGCATCCAAAGCTCATTTTTGGTTGGCATGAGCTAAAGAATGAGTCAGATCTATAGTTCAAGTGGACCCCACTTTGATATATGTATGAGGCCCATCTTGGTGTAGTTAGGGCCCAACCATTGAGGCCGACCTGATATACTTACGGCCCATGTTATGCAGCCCATTTGTTGTACCTAAGGCCCATGGGTCGAGGCCCAATTGGATGTACACAAGTCCATTAAGATGTATGACTCTACTATGGTTTGTGTAATGATGTTATAACAGTCGTGCCTTGGGAGCAATGTCGGTTTGACGTCCACATTGTAGAATAATGTTGGTTAAATGTCTGCATTACAATTCTCCCTAGGGCCCATTGTTAGGCCCATACCTGTAGGCCGTTTAGGCCCGTCTTCGTTATGAACGACATCTATCACATACAAAATGTTTAGTATAGCTCCATGATTCATGCTCATACGCATCATATGTATGTTTGATATGAGAAGTGACTGATCATAGCATATGCCTTCAGGTAGATTGTTTAGGGGCTCCCGGTTAAGCGGTGTTGCCCCACATGAGCGCACGAGTCACGCAGGATTGCTGCATGACTGGATAGTGTGACTCATGCATTAGCATTGTGTGATATGGTACTGTACACCCTTGCGACATCAGGGCCGTAGTCTCCACAGGCGTATCGTGGTTGGTAGGATTGGATACCAGAAATTTTGTTCTACATGGGGTGCTATAGATATTTCTAGCTGAAAGTCCCTAAACCCTTATGGTACCAAGAGGTTGCTCCAACGTCTAGATCGAGTGGGTGCATGAGCACCAAGTGCCGATTACTAGACGGCCACGCTTTCCATTGTGTCATGGTCGGTTAGAAGGGGGTGCGGTCTTACCCGCCCGAGAGGAGGGGGCAAAGCTAGGCTGAGTCTGACCAGCTCGAGGAATGGGTCCGCTATCGACGAGACGAGCCCGATATTGGTAGGTGGGTAGTGAGGTCTCTTCCACTTACCTTATTGCGCACGATGGGGCGGCAATCTGGTTTAGAGTGTACTAGACCCCGGTGATATTCTAGATTTGAGCTGTATTGATATGTGGATATAGATGAGGATTTGTATGCTTGAGTTGCATCTCGCATCGCATGGCCTTGGTATGGCCGACATCATTCATGCCTTGCATCGCATAGCCTCGGTACGGCTAACGGTATTCATGGATTCACCAGCATGTTCCGCATTACTCTGATACTGCATATCTGCATTACTACCTTGCACACACACTTTCACCACCCTCTAAGCTTTCTATAAGCTTATGCACGAGCATTGCGTGTAGGTGACGTCAGGATGCAGCAACGCTGAGGCAGGAGCGCAGAGCAGATCATTTTAGAGCTTTTTGTCCATTTCATTGTATTTCCCTTTATGCTCATTGTACTTGTAAAGTTTTTTATCATAGTGGAAATGTGATGGAGTTTTTGGTTATTGTTTGTGGGTTATGTCTTTGGTTATGCTTATTACGAATCAAACTGATGTTGAAATCCTCCTTGTAGCATCCCAGGATCGGAACCTGGCGAATGGGCGCTGGGAGCCGAGAATAGGGTTCTACGGAGGCTGTTGGCACCGGATTCGGTGATCGGGAATTTTGTGAGCTCGATTTCCGAGTTTTGGGCGTGACATCACATAAGCATAACTAAATAAGTGCACAAAGACAATCCTAAATACAAGTGATAAGAGGTTGAGTGAATCTCGTACAACTAATGGAAAGTTGTAATCCTAAAAGATTCACCTAGATGGGTATTTTAGAGGGTTTAGACAAAGATTTGACTATTGATTCAAGTTTAATCTCTAGAATAAGGTGGAGATCAAGTTTATCTTCTTTATTTAGGTTAAAATCTTCTTTCAAGTGATGAATCACGAGGATGATAACTTAGATCTTATGAACTTAGAGGCATAGGATGAGCTTCTATTGCACCAAAAACCCATCCAAATGTCGAAGAACTTAATGCCCTTTTATAAAAAACCGATTTGAAATAGTTATAAAATGCCTAGTTAACAGCTTTTTCGATGGGATCAAAGAACCTTCAATGGGATCGAACACTCCATCGATCCTATTGAGAAAATTCAAAATATTCTCTGATAGTTGTTGGAGTCATTCTTCGATCTGATCGAGTGGAGCTTCAACTAAATCAAGTTTCATTGACAGCATGTCAATGGGATTGAAGTCCACTCGAAAATTACTGTTTTGGGTATACTATTTCATAGAAGCTTATGACATCTACTAGCCTTTCTTATCATGTTACAATTAAGCTTATAAGGCTAAGGGATAATCAATAATGTTTACCTATTAAGCCATGATCATTTAGAGGTTCAATGGGTTGTTTTGAGTCAAGAGTTAGGGTTACTAAGACACCTCATTTACATGTTCTTTATTCCTTAATGCTCATGTCTACTTGTGTCTTCGGTCTTCAGCTTCTAAGGGCACAACTGACTACATGACACACAAACTCACATAATTGACAAACAAGGTGAACAAATAAGTGCATTAACATAATTGGTAAAAAAAAATATTATTTGGTCATAATCACCCCCTCAAGAACATAGCCTTCATTCTATAGCTCCGCTAAGCTTTAGCACATAGCCGTAGTATCCTACACCACGTGCAATTTCATAGCCGAGTTAACTACTCAAGGAATCAGAGGCACAAAAGGTTGTCCCCTGGCTATTCAGTCCTTGGAATGAATTCCCCCAAAGAGCTCCATAGTTTGGCACCTTTTGGTCGTATTGGTTATAAGGTCGGTTGTTTCCGTTGTTTCTATTGATGCTGACCGGAGGTGGCAATTTTAGGCCAAATTGATATTGGTTAAACCAGCTGATCCTTGGCTAAGGAGGTATCGATTGATCCTGAAGAGGATTTGGTTAAAGATAGGGATCCATGCCAATAGGCTGACCATCGAGAAACCTCTCAAACAAAAGGCCCATAAGCCTATTGAGATTCTCAGCTTGAATCCTTTCTTGCTCGGCCTAAAGTTGTGCTTGCTTGGTTTAGATCCTTCCTTATTTAGACAACTCTTGTAGGCTAGCATGTACATTGTACAAAGTGTTTGTAACGCTCTCGAACGTATTACTTAAAAAAGATGATCCGACTTTCAAAGGACTCCGGTCTAGAGGACTAGGAAGTTAAGGCTTAAGCTCCACAAGAATTTCTTCCTATAGATGTAGCATCTCTTGGTCTTATGAACTAGCAAAAAGCTTAGTAGACCTTCTACTTATCACGTTATAGAATCGGATCAATCATTCCATGTGGGTCCCATCGGGCATGCCAAAGAAGGTGGTTAACTCAAAATTTGGTCATTGGTATATGTGTATGATGTCAGGGTGTCAGAGCCTATTATGGCTCAATTGGAACTGAATGCCTATTATAGACAAAGAGACCATGAGTGGTTATCTATGATTGAGAACTGAAGCAATTTGTCCATCTATAAATGAAAGTAGGCGATTTGCAAAGGGGAGAGGCCATCCTTTTAATGAGTTTTTTTTTCTCCAACTAAAATGACTTTTTCTCACCGTGATAACAGAGATAAACCAATTCGTGCAATGTGCGAGTAGAAGGAAATCAATTGTATTAAATGAAATAAAAACAAAAACTTATAAAGATATTTCTCGGTGATCCGACATATGCTGCGTAGATAGTGATGTCTTAGAGCTAAGTCTTCCTTGGTCCAACGACTTGAGTATATATGAAGAGAATTGCACTGCTGAAAAGAAAATATAAAAGTCATTCTTGTTATCCAACATTTTGTGTAAATAGAAGGAAATTGCATTATTCCTAAGCTAAGTTGGTCCAGCGTATCAATGTAGACAAATGGAATTGCAATACTCTAAAGCTAAAGCTGGTCCAATGTACTAATGTAGACTGGTTGAATTATACAACTCCTAATCTAAGATAAAATAAAATAAGATAGGAAGTGTTGCTCTGTAGTTTGATTTGTGTTAAGTTGGTGATGGCCCGGAGCTCTTCGATGTTTTTCCTATTTATAGAGTTTTGAGGCGGTAACTTGAGAGTAATCTTTGTAACTACTCCTCAATTTTGCTGATGTAGAAATAATCATCTAGTCCCGAAGACAATTGTGGCTTACCATGCAACGTCATGTGTACTAGTCAATTGTCGTGGTCGGCCATTGGTTATGTGCACATCCTGCTCCTATTACGCGGACAAGAATTCTTCTCGTGATGCCACATGTTGGTGATCATTATCTCTTTCTCCACATGAACGTGTGTATTGCATGATGAAACTCAGCCAACTTGGCATTATTGTTACATTACTCTTTGGGCGGTTTCGTACGTAAGGACTTCTTTTGTGTGATGCTATGGTGCATCAGCTGAATCCATCACTCGTCATGACCATGTTTCGGTTGATATTTATTTTCTAGTTGGCTCTGCCATGTGAGCGAGATACGTGGCACATGTCCCATGGTAGTAGTCGATTAGACTTACCATTTTTGGGTTACTCATGACTTTTTGGATTCTCATCACAATCAACCAGTAAGATAGTGTAACACCTTGAAAATCAGGGTCGAGCATAAACTCAACTCTCGAGCTCCAACGCATCACTTATGTAACATAGTGAATGATGATTGAATGTTGTCTATATTAGTGCATTGAACATGAGTGAGATTAAGCCAAAACAGCATATCATACTCCAGAGACAAGTGAGATAGCAAGCGGAAGACTGTGATAGATATATAAACTATATAAACTGTGGTGAGTCTCCACAGTGTGATAATGTTACCAGGTTAACTAATTACAAGTACAATTCCACAAGATACCAAATTGTGTAAGGTTGTCTAGTCGACATCCCTGTAACCCCGTCGATCAAGACACGGCTCACATGAAGCCGCCAGAAAACAGCATATACGAGAAAGCATCCACGTCGTCACAAAAGTCCGGCTCCGCCTCAGAAGTAGCGTCGCCATCTGCAATCAGACAAAGTCTGGTGGGTGTCCGGAACGCCGTCCCGTAACGTGGGAGTGAGTGATCAACTCAATGGAGCAATAAAGCATAGGTTAACATGTTATCAATTCAGTCAAGCAGTAATGATAAAGCAGTACAATCAAACACTCCTAAATACTCTTATTAATGCAAGTATGAATGCAGTCATGATGCATGCCCTCACCAACATACTCCCTCATGCGACACCATCATACGTCCGCGGCATGCGTTCATCCCTCAGTGCTCCACATCTTCCAGGCACATGCAGTACGATGATGAACATGATTACCGAGTTGTTATTAGTCCTCTTCATACAGCATTATTAGGAAACTAAGGTACCTTCCTTATATCATTCCCAAACAATGATCCATTCTAGGGTTGTCAATCCTAGATAATCTCATACGATAGTGTGGTTCTAGGTCGCTGCAAGAGCTGTCAGGGCTGTTACATAGAATCGTTGCACCACTCCCCCATCACCTTATCAATACAGGCCTAGTTTATACTCTGTTTACTACGGGAAGGCTCGTCGCCTCTCCGCAGATTCAGAGTATGCTCGAGGTCACTACACCGGGTATGGTCAGGGCTGCCAGGGCTGTTATACGGAATCGTTACACCACTCCCCCATCACCCATCAAAACAGTGTAGGCCGACAGCTCGAATACAGTGTCTCATACCACCGTATTCGGCTCGCGAGTCTGAGTTGCTCACTGGTCACTACGGGGAGGCACATCGCCCCAGCGTAGGCCGACAACTCGACCACGGTGTCCCATACCACCATGCCCGGCTCATGAGTCTTAGCGGATCGAGGTACCAAGGTTAATGGGATTCCACTGGTGAGTTCGGTACCTTAGGTTCAAGCAGTAGCGTCCAAACATGATGAACATACATTAGACAGATCGGGTTACTTGACGAGCTCGGTTAGCTCGAGCGCACTACAAGTTGAACGACATGAAGTGCATAAGCACTTCGCGTGGCCAACCTGTAACGCCCTAAAAATCGGGGGTCGAGCACAAACTCAACTCCCGAGTTCCAACGCATCACTTATGCAACAAAATGAATGATTATTGAATGTTGTCTGCATTAATGTAGTGAACATGAGTGAGATTAAGCCAAAACAGCATATCATACTCCAGAGACAAGTGAATTAGCAAGCGGAAGACTATGATAGATAAATAAAATATATAAACTGTGGTCAGTCTCCAGAGTGTGATAACATTACCAGGTTAAATAATTACGAGTACAATTCTAAAATATACCAAATATGTAAGGTCCTCTAGTCAACATCCCTGTAACCCCGTCGATCAAGACACGACTCACCTGCATAAAGGAGGAATCCTCCTCATCCTCATAAAAGTCCAGCTCCGCTTCACAGCATCGCCATCATCTGCAACTACAACAGGGTCTGGTTGGTGTGTACAACATCATCCCGTAATGTGGGAGTGAGTGATCAACTCAGTGGAACAATAAAGCATAGGTTAACATGTTATCAATTCAGTCAAGCAGTAATGACAAAGCAGTACAATCAAATAATTCTAAATACTCTTGTTAATGCAAGTATGGAATGCAGTCATGATGCATGCCCTCACCGCATACTCCCTCATGCGACACCATCTTACGTTCGCGGCATGCTTGCATTCCTCAGTGCTCCACATCTTCCAAGCACATGCAGTGCAATGATGAGCATGATTACCGAGTTGTTATTAGTCCATTTCAAACAGCAGGATTGGGAAACTAAGGTACCTCCCTTATATCATTCCCAAACATGATCCATTCTAGGGTCGTTAAACCTAGATAATCTCATACAATAGTGTGGTTCTAGGGCGCTGCAAAGGCTGCCAGGGCTGTTACAAATAATCGTTACACCACTCCCCCATCACCTTTTTAACGGTTCATCACTAAATTGATACAGGCCTAGTTCATACTCTATTCACTGCGGTAAAACTCGTCGCCTCACCGCAAATTCAGAGTATGCTCGAGGTCACTACAAAGGGCTCGTCACCAATCAGTGTAGGCTGGTATCTCAAATATAGTGTCCCATACCACCATAATCGGCTCACGAGTCTGGTTGCTCAATGGACACTATGGGGAGACACGTGGCTCCAGCGTAGGCCAACAGCTCGATCACGGTGTCCCATACCACCATGCCCCGCTCATGAGTCTTAGCGGATCGAGGTACCATGGTTAAAGGGATTTCACAGGTAAGTTTGGTACCCTAGGTTCAAGCAGAGGCGTCCAAACATGGTGAACATACATAAGACAGATCGGGTTGCCTGACGAGCTCGGCTAGCTCGAGCGCACAACAAGTTGAACGATATGAAGCACATAAGCACTTCGTGTGGCCAACCACTATCGCCAACCGAAGTACGACTCGGGTTCGTCGAACACATCTCACGTGGTAAATGAATCTCAGTCACGAATTCAATCCCGTTACCGATTGTCTGGACTATAATCATAGCCCCAAACACAATCAATCCATGACCAGAAGCATGTAGAGTAAAGCAGAATAAACAAGGTGATTCAAGCATGTTGACAAACATGTCATAAAACATATAATAAAGCACAATATAAACAGGAAATACAAACACCTATATTTCATAAGTAAGCGATTAAATTAAACAAGCAACATGGAGGAAATCATATACATCTCTAAGGTAGTTGAGAATCCTATCTCAATACCCTATTAAACTTACTTTGTCACACAATTTCTCACACAGGCATTTTAGCAAACACTTAAACTACACCACTCTAACATACATGACGTATGTTGATTTCAATATAGAATAGGACAAATCCTTATAGCAAGAAGTTGTCGCATACACATCAATCATGTTCTTACATTCAATACATTTGGCAGGCATAAATCATAAATCCATATTTATTTAGTCATTTCAACAAACATTTTAAACTACATACATCAACATACATGACGTATGTTGATCACATAGGTATAAGGCCAAATCCTTTCACTAGGGAGTTGCCCCAATTATAACACGCGTGCACCCACGACGGATAGTCATGGCAAGCAGGAATCCAAGTTTCATGTTCAATCAGTCATTTCCACAAACACTTGGGCTACACGTTTTAACATATACAGTGTATATTGGTCGTGGCGTGATTTAGGGCAAACCCTTTCGTCAAAGGGGTGTCGCCTATACAACAATCATGTATCCATGACAATTAGTCATGGCGAGCACGAATGCGAATTCTATATTCATTCGGTGATTTTCACAAACACTTAGAATACACTATTTTAACATACATAGTGTATATTGGCAAAAACATGTATTAGGGCGAATCCTTTCGCCAAACAAGTATTTTACACATATATAATATGTTCATACAGTAAATAATCATGGCAAACACATTTCCAAAATTTATACGTATACGGTACTTTCTACGAATACCTAGAATATGTAAAATTCCATATTCCACGTCTTTAATCGAAACGGAAAACAGACAGCACTTTGTACATGTGCAATTGCATGTAGATCATGAATCTATCATTATCTGACATTGAAAGCATTGAAAACCATAACCTATATACCTAAACTCCGCACCTTTTGTCGTAGAATCGTAACGAATCCGATAGGTTTGCTAAGCTTTCGTATTCGACAGTTTGTTAACCTATAGATTGAAATAGGTTAGCTATTTCATAACCTACAACTATCAAAACCCCAAAACAGGTTAGGGTTAGGGTTTCTTACCTAGAAACGAGGTCGGAATCGCCGGGAAAGCGATTAGAAGGAAGTGGTGGAGCTTGGATATGGCAGGGAAGAACGGCAGGAAGAATCTCCGACACTTTCACTCTCTTTTCTCTCTCTTTTCCTAGGGTTTTTCTCAAATTCGTATGGCTGAATGAGAGGGGGTTTTAAGGTCCTTATATATCCTAAAATCTCACCGAAATAAACTTCAGGTCAAGGTATACTTGGGTTATAACCAAAGCGAGCCTGTTCCAGCTCAACGGAGCACTTCTGGCGGCCCCCCTTGAGCCAAAGGTCAGACTTAAGCTTACAGACTCTGGATCTAGGTGGAATTAAGTTTTCGTTTCAGTCGGATTCTCAGATCACGCGTGGAGGACCAGTTTCAGTTCAACGATCAGTGGATCTCGATCGGAGATTCCGAGTACATGGATATGTTTGGGGAAATATCTCTAATCCGAGGGTGTAATTTGGTCTGATTCTGACGGTCAGGTTGCTTAATACTGACCCGCAAGCGTCACATGCCAGATTTATTTATTTTGAATTTAATTTAGAATTATTTTCACATTTCTCACACTCCCCGCTCCGAGCTCAAGCGAATAGCGCTGGGAAACTATCTGGATTTGATTTCTGAGATGGTTGTCAAGCCCAGCAAGGCGGTCCTAATTCCTTAACTTTGTGTTAATCGGACTTCCGACGTGCGGTCCAGATCTGATACGGAGTTTCGAGATGCTTCCGAGAGCAGTTGGGTAATGAAATTGATCCTAGACTTTAGGGTAATGTAGCGTCAATGATTCTACAAGTTTTGGCTTCTAGTTTAACACTGGTTAATTCTTGCCTAATTTCTAATGGATTTAGTCCTGAGTAATTTCTGTCTGAGGTGGTACCTGGGCCTTTGTAGTTTGTATATAAAGTGATCCAAGTTATAATACTTAGCTAGTTTAAGATAGTGTCTAGGGTGAAAGTACTTAGAAAAATTGAAAGAACAAGGTGGTGAAGGGTGGGATTTGTGAAGGAAATGGGTTCAAAAGCGGTTTTAGACTTTGGGATTGAGTTCTGACAAGTTAATAAGGTGTGAGGATCGACCTATTGCCTAAGGACGTCTAATTCCAGGTTGTCAAAAATCCGGGATGTTACAATCTACCCCCCTTAAAACAAAATTTCGTTCCTGAAATTGCCTAAGGGTAATAAGGAAAGATTTAATTATTTCTTTTGCCTAAGTTTTATTAATTTCGAATTTCTACGCGTGGTAGGGTATAGAGTAGTCTGGTTCATTTTAGTCTACCCCCTTAAAACTTATTTCTTTATTCATTTCTCATACCCTGATGGTTTGCTACAATTTATTTCTTTACCTATTTGGAGTCTTGACGACAATCCTCAATTATTTAGGTTAAGATAGTTGTTTTCAATATTTGATCAACACGAAGAGACAGTTGTAGTGGGCTTGATCTCGATACATCGATCATCTACCTGACCAGGGTAGAATGCTCATCGTATCCCTTCCTAGTCCTGGTAGATCCTGGTCTTCTACTCGGTCAAGCAGTAAGTCCGTTGGTAGTCGCCCAGGATTGAGAATTGGGTCAAGCCGCGAATGCTTCGCAGTTGTATATTTCAGTAACTCCGTAATCCGATCACTCTAGAAACATAGGGAATGTCCATCATTGAAAGACTTAAATTTTATATGTCTAAGGTTGCCCTTTAGATCTTAGTCTAAGAGAGTCCTTGTTATTATCTATGTTCAAGGAAAGGGTGAATCAAATCTTACTAGATCATCCTAAAACGGTTTTTCATAGTAGAACTTGCTAGGGCTTTTATAATGTTCGTATTCAACGAGCACAGTTTCAATCCTGGGCCAGTGGGGTAGGGTCCACCTCGCTTTCGCTGCGCCACCCAGATCAAAGAGATGTATTGATTTGACCTAGCTACATCTATTGGTCTCTGGCATTCTCTAATGTAACCGGTAGTCTAGTCTTAATTTAGGAGTAGTGGAAATCCATAGGTGTAGTCCAAAGTCTATGCTCATACGCTAGATGATTTCACATCATTTCTAATACAAGGAATGGTTTTATCACTTAGGGTCAAAGTTGTCTCATTGGAACTGAGTTGTCTGTACTTGACGCTCGAGCATTTCACATATGCTCATTCCAACTAAGAGGGTCCTAAGGTTCACATTATAAATTTGTTGGATTTCCTATACGGTCAGGTCTGTCGAAATCTAGGAGCACCGCTCTAGGTCCAAAACTCCAAGGGCCTATTTGGCCAGTGGTCTTAAGTTGTATTTAATGGGCTTACATTGCTAATCCCTCCTCGGGATTGGGAGTGGCATGGTTGGTAGGAGGGTGGGTGGGGATTAATTTTATAGGCTTTGGAAAATGAGTCTTGTGTGAGAAAGCGTGAGATGGGAGTTCCAAATCCCAAGATGAGGAATTTCTAAGTGTAATAGGAAAACCCGGGATATACTTTTCATTGCATACATTCCAAACATGGCATTGGAAAACATGGGATACACCCAATCTAAGGACCATATCTTACACATACATTTATTGTTACTTATACAATTCTATCCACCTTAAACTCACCTAACGCAATTTGGCCGAACGGGCCCTAAACGTCCTCAAACATCTAAAACATTCTACCAACTACTACACCCATCAACATGAAAACAAAAACATCCAAAGACATGAGATGGGAGTACAAGACAACAGTATAGATGATTAGGCCTCCAAGAAAATGGTCGTACAAGCTCGGATAGAGCTATGGAAAAATGAGGATAAGGGGAAACGGGGGCTGGAGTTTTTGGTTCTCCACGGACTTGAGCCTCAACAGGGATTGTAAAGGCCCAAAAGGCAGGGTTTGAAGAATGAAAGAGAAGAAAATGGATGGGTTAGAGAGCTTACACGAATTTGAGCTTCAAATTGGGGGTGTAGGAGCTCAAATGAGAGAAAACGGAAAGGGTAGAGGGTAGGTGTTGCTGTGAACGATGGATGTGGATGGGTTGTGGCCGAAAATGATAGATTGGGTGATTGGAAGAGAGGTTTGGGAGAGAAAAACTAAAATTTGAGGGAAAGGAAGAGCTTGGAGGGTGTTTTAAGAGAGAGGGGGCAAAATGAACGTGAAACAGGGGCCCCCACACAATTTGGTGGGCACCACACCTGCCTAGGGGTTGGGCCGACCATGACCAGCACCGGCTCGACTAGCCCGGCCCAACCTGACAGCGGTTCCGCTGCGGTCCACCGGACTAGCCACGGTGTGTCGCAGTAGGGCGGTATTCACCTCCCTCCCCCATGGTGCCATTGGTACCCCGGGTTCGTCCCGGGTCCCCCCCGAATTTCATAGTGTGGCCCCCGACTCCATTTGAGACATTTTTGGGACCAATTTACAAACCGGAAAGAGTTTATATGACATGTGGCATATGATTTTGGGGTAGGAGGAGCTAATCTATCCAACTAACCCATTTATTTGGTTAGATTCTAAAAGGTTAAGGGTCAAAAGTCCAATTTATACATATATTTACTATTTATAGTAACTTTTTTTTTAAGTATTATTCTTCATCATTTATACATTAGAATTTATATCTGGTATGAAAGGATTTAGAAAAAATTAAAGAATGAAGTGGTGCAAGGAGAGATTTTGAAGGAATTGGATAAAAAGGGGTTCTAGGCTTTGAGATGAAGTGTAAGGTGTTTTGGTTTTGGTTGACCCACAACCTAAGGAAATTCGTTTCTAGGGAACGACTCAAACCCGTCGACTGACGGCCTAGAAGTGATTCGGGATCGTTTCGCATAATCATGGGTGTGTACGGGCCCAATCTCAGTGGTCGATTTCGCTCCGTTTCGCCGTTCAGCGAATTTGAAAAATCCTAAGTCGGTTTCTAAGTTTCGTCGCTCCCTCCTAAGTTAGAGTGCGTCGTGTGACCATAACCCAGGCCCTGTTTAATCCAAATCATGCTCTGATACCATCTTGTAACGCCCTGAAAATCGGGGGTCGAGCATAAACTCAACTCCCGAGTTCCAACGCATCACTTATGCAACAAAATGAATGATTATTGAATGTTGTCTACATTAATGTAGTGAACATGAGTGAGATTAAGCCAAAACAGCATATCATACTCCAGAGACAAGTGAATTAGCAAGCGGAAGACTGTGATAGATAAATAAAATATATAAACTATGGTGAATCTCCAAAGTGTGATAACATTACCAGGTTAAAAAATTACGAGTACAATTCTAAAATATGCCAAATGTGCAAGGTCCTCTAGTCAACATCCCTGTAACCCGACGATCAAGACACGACTCACATGAAGCTGCCTAAAACTGCATAAAGGAGGAATACTCCTCATCCTCATAAAAGTCCAGCTCCGCTTCGCAGCATCGCCATCATCTGCAGCTACAATAGGGTCTGGTTGGTGTGTACAACACCGTCCCGTAACGTGGGAGTGAGTGATCAACTCAGTGGAACAATAATGCATAGGTTAACATGTTATCAATTCAGTCAAGCAGTAATGATAAAGCAGTACAATCAAACAATTCTAAATACTCTTGTTAATGCAAGTATGGAATGCAGTCATGATGCATGCCCTCACCGCATACTCCCTCATGCGACACCATCTTACGTTCGCGACATGCTTGCATTCCTCAGTGCTCCACATCTTCCAGGCACATGCAGTGCAATGATGAGCATGATTACTGAGTTGTTATTAGTCCATTTCAAACAGCAGGATTGGGAAACTAAGGTACCTCCCTTATATCATTCCCAAACATGGTCCATTCTAGGGTCGTCAAACCTAGATAATCTCATACAATAGTGTGATTCTAGGGCGCTGCAAAGGCTGTCATGGCTGTTACACATAATTATTACACCACTCCCCCATCACCTTTTTAACGGTTCATCACTAAATTGATACAGGCCTAGTTCATACTCTATTCACTGCGGCAAAACTCGTCGCCTCACCGCAAATTCAGAGTATGCTCGAGGTCACTACAAAGGGCTCGTCACCAATCAGCGTAGGCCGACAGCTCGAATATAGTGTCCCATACTACCATAATCAGCTCACGAGTCTGGTTGCTCAATGGACACTACGGTGAGGCACGTGGCCCCAGCGTAGGCCAACAGTTCGACCATGTTGTCCCATACCACCATGCCCGGCTCATGAGTCTTAACGGATCGAGGTACCATGGTTAAAGGGATTTCATTGGTAAGTTTGGTACCCTAGGTTCAAGCAGAGGCGTCCAAACATGGTGAACATACATAAGACAGATCGGGTTACTTGACGAGCTCGGCTAGCTCGAGCGCACAACAAGTTGAACGATATGAAGCACATAAGCACTTCGTGTGGCCAACCACTATCGCTAACCGAA
Organism: Magnolia officinalis; assembly: GCA_021015155.1. NCBI lineage: Eukaryota > Viridiplantae > Streptophyta > Magnoliopsida > Magnoliales > Magnoliaceae > Magnolia > Magnolia officinalis. Next base: position 44,329,903 of record JAJHSJ010000009.1, read on the forward strand.
GTACGACTCGGGTTCGTCAAACACATCTCATGTGGCAAATGAATCTCAGCCACGAATTCAATCCCGTTACCGATTGTCTGGACTATAATCATAGCCCCAAACACAATCAATCCATGACCAGAAGCATGTAGAGTAAAGCAGAATAAACAAGGTGATTCAAACATGTTGACAAACATGTCATAAAACATGTAATAAAGCACAATATAAACAGGAAATATAAACACCTATATTTCATAAGTAAGCAATTAAATTAAACAAGCAACATGGAGGAAATCATATACATCTCTAAGTTAGCTGAGAATCCTATCTCAATACCCTATTAAACTTACTTCGTCACACAATTTCTCACACAGGCATTTTAGCAAACACTTAAACTACACCACTCCAACATACATGACGTATGTTGATTTCAACATAGAATAAGACAAATCCTTATAGCAAGGAGTTGTCGCATACACATCAATCATGTTCTTACATTCAATATATTTGGCAGGCATAAATCATAAATCCATATTTATTTAGTCATTTCAACAAACACTTTAAACTACATACATCAACATACATGATGTATGTTGATCACATAGGTATAAGGCCAACTCCTTTCACTAGGGAGTTGCCCCAATTATAACACGCGTGCACCCACGACGGATAGTCATGGCAAGCAGGAATCCAAGTTCCATGTTCATTCAGTCATTTCCACAAACACTTGGGCTACACGTTTTAGCATATACGGTCTATATTGGTCGTGGCGTGATTTAGGGCAAACCCTTTCGTCAAAGGGATGTCGCCTATACAACAATCATGTATGCATGACAATTAGTCATGGCGAGCACGAATGCGAATTCTATATTCATTCGGTCATTTTCACAAACACTTAGAATACACTATTTTAACATACAGTGTATATTGGCAAAAACATGTATTAGGGCGAATTCTTTCGCCAAACAAGTATTTTACACATATATAATATGTTTATACAGTAAATAATCATGGCAAACACATTTCCAAAATTTATACGTATACGGTACTTTCTACGAATACCTAGAATATGTAAAATTCCATATTCCACGTCTTTAATCGAAACGGAAAACAGACAGCACTTTGTACATGTGCAATTGCATGCAGATCATGAATCTATCATTATCTGACATTGAAAGCGTTGAAAACCATAACCTATACACCTAAAGTCCGCACCTTTTGTCGTAGAATCGTAACGAATCCGATAGGTTTGCTAAGCTTTCGTATTCGGCAGTTTGGTAACCTATAGAATGAAATAGGTTAGCTATTTCATAACCTACAACTATCAAAACCCTAAAACAGGTTAGGGTTATGGTTTGTTACCTAGAAATGAGGTCGGAATCGCCAGGAAAGTGATTAGAAGGAAGTGGTGGAGCTTGGATACGGCAGGGAAGAACGGCAGGAAGAATCTCTCACACTTTCACTCTCTTTTCTCTCTCTTTTCCTAGGGTTTTTCTCAAATTCGTATGGCTGAATGAGAGAGAGTTTTAAGGTCCTTATATAGCCTAAAATCTCACCGAGATAGACTTCAGGTCAAGGTATACTTAGGTTATAACCAAAGCGAGCCTGTTCCAACTCAACGGAGCACTTCTGGCGGGCCCCCTTGAGCCAAAGGTCGGACTTAAGCTCACAGACTCTGGATCTAGGTGGAGTTAAGTTTTTGTTTCAGTCGGATTCTCAGATCACGCGTGGCGGACCAGTTTAGGTTCAATGGTCAGTGGATCTCGATCGGAGATTCCGAGTACATGGATATGTTTGGGGAAATATCCCTAATCCGAGGGTGTAATTTGGTCTGATTCTGACGGTCAGGTTGCTTAATACTGACCCGCAAGCGTCACATGCCAGATTTATTTATTTTGAATTTAATTTAGAATTATTTTCACATTTCTCACACTCCCCGCTCCGAGCTCAAGCGAATAGCGCTGGGAAACTATCTGGATTTGATTTCCGAGATGGTTGTCAAGCCCAGCAAGGCGGTCCTAATTCCTTAACTTCGTGTTAATCAGACTTCCGACATGCAGTCCAGATCTGATACAGAGTTTCGAGATGCTCCCGAGAGCAGCCGAGTAATGAGATTGATCCTAGATTTTAGGGTAATGTAGCGTCAATGATTCTACAAGTTTTGGGTCTTGCAGATCGTATTTAAAGTGATTGGTGCTAATTTCACAGGTGCTCTAGTTTAACACTGGCTAATTCTCGCTTAATTTCTAAAGCATTTAGTCCTGAGTAATTTCTATCTGAGGTGGTACCTGGGCCTTTGTAGTTTGTATATAAAGTGATCAAGTTATAATACTTAGCTAGTTTAAGATAGTGTCTAGGGTAAAAGTACTTAGAAAAATTGAAAGAACAAGGTGGTGAAGGGTGGGATTTGTGAAGGAAATGGGTTCAAAAGCGATTTTAGGCTTTGGGATTGAGTTCTGACAAGTTAATAAGGTAAATCCGGGATGTTACACAACCAGTATCGCCAACCGAAGTACGACTCGGGTTCGTCGAACACATCTCACGTGGCGAATAAATCTCAGCCACTAATTCAATTTCGTTACCGATTGCCTGGACTATACAATAGCCCCAATCACATTCAATTACGGAACAGTTAAGCAGTAATGGATCAAGATTTCAAATCATACAATCAAATATCCAATATTGTCCACTTAGGGCTGTCAGGGCTGTTGCACGGAATCGTTACACCACTCCCTCATCACCCTTCACAGAATCATGCAACTTAAACAGAAATCCACACATATACATTTCCTAAATAAAATAGACATCATACTGTAAACATACATGGAGGAAATCATAAACATCATTCAAGTTATTGAGAAGCCTATCTCAACACCACTATTAAATTTAGTTCGTCACACAAGTTCTCACACAGGCATTTTATCAAACACTTAAACTACACCACTCCAACATACATGACGTATGTTGATTTCAACATAGAATAGGACAAATCTGTATATCAAGGAGTTGTCTCATACACAGCAATCATGTTCTTACATTCAATACATATGGCAGGCATAAATCATAAATCCATAATTGTTTAGTCATTTCAACAAACACTTAGACTACACACATTAGCCTACATAAGTTATGTTGGCCAAAAAGTGTATTAGGGCGAATCCTTTCGCCAAACAGGTCATACATCCATAACTAGCATATATACATGGCACATACTCATGGCTATCATATCAGCAAAATTTATACGGATACGGTATTTTCTACAAATACCTAGAATACACAAAATTTCATATTCTTCGTATTTAACCGAAAAGGAAAACAGACAGCATGTTCTACATGTGAAACAACATCCATGTCGAGAATAAATCGTTAACCGACATTGAAAGCCTTGAAAACCATAACCTATACGTCTAAAGTCCGCACCTTTTATCAGTGAACTTGAACCGAAACCAGTTTGAACCCAACGCCTTTGTCTACGGCACAACGATAACCTGAATCATGAAACAGGTCAGCTATTCCATCACCTACACTCTTGAAAACTCTAAAACAACCTAGGGTTAGGTTTTCTTACCTATGAACGAAGCCGGAATCGCCGGAAAAACGATACAGATGCGGCGGTTAAGCACGTATGATGGTAGGATAGAGTACCAGGATCCTTCACCCACTTCTCCCACACTCTCTCTCTCTCTTTTCTCTCCTCTCTCTCCCAGGTTTTCTCAAATTCGTATGGGATGAGAGAGTGAGGGTTTAAGGTCCTTATATAAGCCCAAAACTCACCAAATTAGACCCAGGGCCAAGGTATACTTAGGTTATGTCCAAACACGGACAGTTCCGTCTCAACGGAGCACTTCTGGAAGCCCCCTTTGAGCCAGAGGTTGGAATTAAGCTCACTGATCTTGGATCTAGGACAAGTTACGCTTTCGGTCCGATCGGATTTACAGATCGCCTATGGCGGACCAGTTTCAGTTTAACGGTCACTGAGAATCGATCAGGGCCACAAGTACACTGCCATGTATATGAAATTTCTCCTAATCTGAGGGTGTATTTGGGTCAAATTTCGACGGTCTAATTGCTTATATTTGGCCCGCAAGCGACAAGTCTCAGATTACTTAAAATTGAACTTTATTTCTAATTAATTTCACATTTCTCACACTCTTCACTCCGGGCTCAAGTGAAGACCACTGGGACACTATCTGGATTTGATTTTCAAGATGGTTGTCAAGCCCAGTAAGGCGGTCCTAACCGTTTAACTTCACGTTAATCGAACTTTCGATGTGCGGTCTAGATCTGATACGGAGTTTCGTGATGCTCCCGAGAGCAGCCGAGTAATGAGATTGATCCTAGATTTTTAGGTAATGTAGCGTCAACGATTCCATAAGTTTTAGGTCTTGCAGATCGTATTTAAAGCGGTTCAAGCTAATTCTATTGATTGTTTAGTTCAGTACTTAACCAAATTCCGCCCTAATTATGACAGAATACGGTCATAGGGAAGTTCTACGGCCCTTTCTAGCATTTATAATTAGTATATTATTTTAATTATTTTTTTAGTAGTTCATCATCAAGTTTACTTCATCTCTACCAAATTTCATTAGATTTCGTGTTGTAGAAAAATTTTAAAAATTCTAGAAACGGCAGCTGTCCAAACTAATAGTTTCTGGACAGTTGTCACAACGACCTATATTTAACTATATTAAAATTTTTATTATATTTTTCTATTATTTTTATATGAAACTAGACTTATTAAGCTTTAATCTGATTTTTAAATCACCTAAATCGGAGTTATAACGAGGGAGATATGACTTTTTGAAGTCGGACTAAAATCGCAGAAAATGTGGCCGAAAACGGGCCAACTGATGAACTGCGGCCCGCCCTGGCCCACATTTTGGCGAGGCCTCGCCAACTCGGCGATGCCCTTGCCGGTCACTGACCTGTTTGGGGTGATTTTTCTGTCCGATATGTAAAATGGATGTATTTTACAAACCGGGATGAGTTATTCGACGTGCAATATATGTTTTTGGGGTAGGAGAAGCTGATCTATCCATGTAGCCTACTTATTTCGTGAGATTCCAAAAGGTTAATGGTTAAAAATCCATTTTATTTATTTATTTACTATTCATAGTAATTTTTAGGTTAAGTATTGATCAATATCACCTAAACTTTAAGATTTGTGTCTAATATGAAAGCACTTAGAAAATTTTGAAGGACGAGGTAGTGAAATGTGAGATTTTGAAGGAAATGTGAGATTTTGAAGAAAATGGTTTGAAAAGGGATTTGGGATTTTTGAATTGAGCGTTTGAGAAGTTAATCAGGTATTAGGATCGACTCATTACCTGAGGACGTCTATCACCAGGTTGGAAAAAATCCGGGATGTTACAGATAGCAAGAGATCTTTTGTTTGTCTCTTATTGAGATTTTGGCTGCCACATGCCATCATCTGAGTCACTAGATTTAACACAATTGAATTAAGCGTAAACAGGACCATCCATTATGTAGGGCCTAACTTCAAAGTGGGTCATCAATCAAGTATGGACCATCTTGGATGTAGGTCATTCATTATCAGTGGCGACCTTCAATGTGAATTGTCCTCATGTGAGGCCCATCTTGATATAGGTCATTTATCATGTGGGGCTCGTTCAATGTTATTGTCTATCATGTGAGGCCTACCTTTAATATCCACTGCCCATCATAAGAAGCCCACCTTTGAAGTAGACCGTCTATGGTGGGTCATCCATCATGCAGGGCCCACCTTATATTAGGGTCATTCATCATCGACACCTTTGATGCAGACTGTCAATTATGTGGGGCCCACCTTGAGGTGGGTCATCTATCATGTGGAGTCCACCATTAAAATAAATTGTACATCATATGGGGCCCACCTTCAATGTCCACCGCCCATCATGTGGAGCATACCTTTGATGTGGAACATTTATTAAGTGGGCCCCACCTTCGATGTGAGTCGCCCATCATGTGGGGGCTACCTTAATGTGGGCCATTCATTATTAGGGGCCAACCTTTGATGTTGACAATCCATAATGTGGGGCCCACCTTGATGTAGGTTATCTATGCTATGGGCCCACCTTCAATGTTATTACCCATCATGTGGGGCCACCTTCAATATCTACTGGCTCTTATGTGGAGCCCACCTTTGATATGGATCATCCATCATGTCCATGTGGGGTTGGCTTTGGATGTGGGCCATTCATCATTAGGAGCCTACCTTTGATGTAGACAATTCATTATGTGGTGTCACCTATATATGGGTCATACATAAAATGGGGCCTACCATTGATGTGGATCATCCTTTGTGTGGGCCCCACCTTTGATGTCCACAGCCCATCATGCAAGCATCCTTTGATATACATCATCCATCACATTGAGAGAGAAAGTAAAAATATTAAAAAGTTGAAAAGCAAAAAATAAAAATTGATAAGGATAACTAACCTCCATCACATAAGTTTCTTTTACTCAAATTAATACAAGTTAAAAAAAATAATTTATTAAATTAAATAAGTTAAAAGAATTACTTATGAAGTGGTGTCCAAACGGGCCCCTTAATGTAACCTGTTGCCAACTGCCGAAATCTTGGACTGAACCCTCTCTTACTTATTCCATTTTAAACAAGTAGGTCTGGATCAATTTAATTGATACGACGTTTGCAGCAGACGCAAGGAAGCGTCCACACCGCCAGGGGCCACCGGATACGTATATGCAGTATTTCTATTGAAGAAGGTTTCAGATACAGCCAGTTGGACCACGAGTTAGAATTCACCTAGTGGATAACTTCTTGTCTACTCGCTGCATGCACCATCCAACTCGTCTAATAAGTTATCCATGCCTTGCGGATCACTCTATGCAAAAAATCAGTCATTTCCACTCATCGAGTGGACCACAATTATAATTGTATATTATCAATGGTTAGAGATTGTTTTGTATATTTTGGCCTACCTAGTGAGTAGATATGGTTATTTTTCATTAGCGGATCCTTACTGTGAGACTAACCTCTTAAAAGGGTTAGATGCCACATTTATTTAATCGGTGGGAAATTATATGCTGGGCGGATCTTAACACGTGATCCATGCGGTCCAACCGGCTGAACTTTAGATTTATTCTTTTATTCTTTTTTTTCTTTCTTTTTTTTTTTTTTTTTCTATAAAGACTTTTGGGGTAGCAACTTTATATCATTCGTTGCCTCGGATGGAGGTGGATGCGATGTTCCTTTCAAATATCCTGTATACAACGTCTCTAAGTCGACCCTAGATTCTCCTTCTGTCGGGAGCTCTCATGTTAGACAGCAGCTCTTCCAAAGTTTTTCCTCCATATGAATGAGAGCGGACTGGGTAGTGGGTATTTTGCCCTGACCATGGGGCCACCTTGATGTATGTGTTGTATACCTACGCTGGGACGCGGATTAGCTACTCACAGGTTGAGTAGCGAGACTCCCTATTGAAGTGACGTCACCATGTTTTATGGGGCCCACCATAGTGTATGTGTTGTATCCATACCGTCCATCTATTTGGAGAGATCATTTCAACAAATGAGCCAAATAATGATTAAGATCCTCATGTAGACCCCACCATAGAAAACAGTGGAGATTGAACGCCTACCATTAAAAACTTTTAGGGACCACTGAAGTTTTCGATCAAGCTGATATTTGTGTTTTCACTTCTTCAACGTATGTGTTAACTTATGAACAAGTTGGATCTCAAATAAATATCATGGCCTTCGAAAGGTTTCAATGGTGGACGTCACTCTCTCTACTGTTTTCTGTGGTGAGGTCCACTCGAGCTCTGGATTTGCCTCATTTTTTTGGTTTATGGCCTAAAATAATCTCTCCAAATGGATGGACGGTATGGATACAACACATACATCACGGTGAGGCCACATAATATGATGACCTCACTTCAGTAGCTAGTCTCGCTACTCAACCTGACAGTAGCTAATCCGCATCCCCTACGCTGAATCAGTAAAAGTGGTCATTAGACGCCAACCATTAAACCTTTATATGGCCCACTGTACTGTTTATTTGCCATTCAACCTGATGATAAGGTCACACAGACTTAGATGAAGGGAAAACAAAAATATCATCTCCATTCAGAATTTTTGTGGCCTCTAAGAAGTTTTTGAGGGTGAGAATTCAATCCCTATTATGTGGTCCACTTGAGATTTTGATCTACTTTATCTTTTATACCATGTTCTAAATGAGCTGAAAAAACTGATTGACGGCATGGATCTAAAACACATCCATCAAGGTCGACCTACAGATAGAAAAACCAACTCAGACTACTTATTGAGTAATTAAGTAGGCTTTACGTTACTGAGTGAACTCTAATTGGGTCTATCGTTAATATACATGGTTTATCTTTTTTTTTTTTTTTTTTTTTTTTTTGCTACTTTTAGGAGTTGAGTCTATAACTGAAGTATATCTTAAAACTCCGGCGGACTGCACCAGAGGAAAAAGTGGGAGTAATGCTTTCTACGGTTGAAACCTTTTAGGGCCCCCAGTTTCTAGGGCTACGGTGATGCTTATTTGTCATCCAGGAAGGAAAAACATAAATATCAGGTTTCAATATACTTCATTTTTAAGCCCAAGCCTTAAAATTATCGTTAAAATGGATAGATGGTGTGGATAAAATACATAAATCACGGTGGGCCGTACTTCCCAGGGAAAATACACCTAATCACCTCTCCATGTGAACATAAGATAGGGCCGTACTTCCCAGAGAAATTTACGACTGTGGACCCCACCTTTTATCCAGCAATTTTTTTGAAGCAATACAAACTTAGAATACGCACTTGGACCTCCTCGTACGGACTCAACATTTCAGGACGAAAATACCCCTCCTTTCACGGCTGTGGCTTTTCCTCTCCCATTTTCACTGCTTGCTTTTCCCCTCCCTTTCCACTGTTGCTTTCACAGCCGTTGCTTTCACCCCCTTTCCTCACTGTTTTCCGGCAGAAAGACCTCTAAAAACCCTTTTTGTGGGCCCCCCTCAATCGCATTTTGTCTTCTTCTCAAAATGGTCGGTCCAGAGAAGAAAGCACGTAGCAAAGGTATATTTTAAACTCAGTTGCCCTCACATGGAATGTATGTAGTTCCTTTTATATTTTTTAACTAGAGGAAAAGGTTATATACGATCGAGCTCATGGGATCTCCCCATGAAGTCGAGCTTGTGGGCCCCACCATGATGTATGTCGAACATCAACACCGTGAACTTGATGGGTCCCCTCTAAATTATGGGATAGCCGAAAAATCAGCCGTATACGGAACTCAGGTGGGCCATACGATCTAAAATCATGTGAAGACATGGCTAAAACATATAAAATTACTTGGTGGGGCCCACCTGAAATTTGGATGTGTCTAAAACTTGTCTGACCCCTCATCCAAGTGGGACACATATTGTGGATGGGCTGGATTTGTGAAACACATTTCGGTGGGCCAAACGGCAAATATGAATGTTTTAATGGAAGGTAACCCCTCTCAAGTTTTGCACGTGGTGTAGCTTACAAAAGTCACGAATTAACTTGATTTTTCTGCTCTAGGCCCACCATGGAATGGTGCATCTAACTGATGGGGTAGATGTTTGACATACCTCATGATAGGGCCCACACAGCTCGACCTCATTGGTAGTTCACATGAGCTCGACCATATAGAACCTTTTCCCACACAGACGTATATATACACGCATGCCCGCTGATTTTGTAGTTTGCCCCGCTGATTTCCTTTGAATGTAATTGCGGGCATGTGCCAAGGTATGTTTATGTCTCCTTGTATATAACATGATGTGGGGTCCAACACTGTAAAAGCTACAAACTTGAATAGATACATGCCTTGACTCCCTGTCATACGGCCATGTGCCTATGCTGGCCGAATAAAGGCAAGTGTTCCTTATCTTTTGTGATAACAAAGCTACGCAACCTTGTGACGCGCTACGTTGACTAAGCTACGCAACCTTGTAATAACGAGGAAAGTCATATATGACTCATGAACACCTCATTGAGTTATCCTTACGAGCATTGCTCAATGCTAGTTGCCTAAGCGGCGAGCTTATTTTAGTCGGTTGAAGCTAATTGATCCTTCAATATCTTTGGCTCATGTGTATCATGCATATTACAACTTTCTTGAGCTGTACCTTAGAATCAACGGTATTTTCCTTTGAATATAATTAAGGGCAAGTGGCAAGGTATGTCTATGTTGTGATGTAGAAATTGGTATACCTTGATGAGAATCAGTGGGGCAAACATGAAATCAGCGGGCCAATCAGTGGGCCCAACAGTGATATATGTTTGTTTGTTATCAAACCTAAACATAAGATCATACTGACATGGATCAATAGAATAAACAATTATAAGCTTGATCCAAAACTTCTGTGGCCTAGATGAAATGATCAACATTAGAAATTCAATTCCAAATTTAATTTGGTGTGTTCCATTTGAACATTGGATACGTTTATACGAATTGGCTCAAGCCATAAAATTATTTGTTAAGTTTGCCCCGCTGATTGCCTAGTTTGCCCTGCTCATTTTCATATTTTTCCCCGCTGACTTTCTAGCTTGGTTCGTTGATTTTCTAGTTTGCCCTGCTAATTTTCTAGTATGCCCCGTTGATATTCTAGTTTGCTCTGCTGAATTTGTAGCATGCCCGTCTGATTTTATAGACAATGTTTTATCTTGTTAATTTTATGTTTGATATGTTTTTAAATCCATTTCTTCAGGCAATGAAAATTCTGTCGTCATCTCCAAGCCAACATGTAGGTGTACACTGACTTGGTGGTTTGACAAGGTGAAGGATGGAGTGGAGAAGCACGATAGTCGCCTAAATCTGTTCAGGCAATCCCCTTTCCCGTTTTTATTGCATGTTACATCCTTTAGCTTTGTAGGGGCTATATTTCAGCTACTTTTAGAAAGATACAAAGGTGATTCAGTATTTAAGATCAAGGGGAAGCGATTGCAGTTTTCTGAGATGGACTTCGCCCTCATTACCGGTTTTAAGACTGGAGATCTTACTGTACCCAAGAATCGTTGCACTACGAGTATACTAAGAGACAAATACTTCAAAGAACATCCAGTGTTAAAGAAGCACCTAATGGGCGTGTTTGAGAGATTAGTTGACACCAATAAGCATGAGGACGTCGTCAAGGTTGCCCTACTTCTAGTTATGGAGTGCTTTCTTAGGGGAACCGATCCGAAAACTATGTGCAACATGGATTATATTCACCTGGTGGACTCGTTAGATGATTTCTATGTGTATCCTTGGGGTAGTTTGGGATACATTACAATGTTGCAAGGAATCGAAATTGTCGTTGCCGCATCAAGTTCCCCTCGGTACACTGTATGTGGTTGCATCCTTCCTCTACAAGTAAGAACATCTTTTATTTTCTATATGTTTTTCCTCTATAGTCATCTTTGAATTTTTAACCTGGTGCAATTTCATTCTAACAGGTATGGGCAGTAGAGATATTACCAGCCCTACAAGAGTGTGTTGTTTCGTATGTTCCCCATAAAATTCCACGCTTCATTCAATATCGAGGCTGGAAGTGTTGGAGGTACAAAAGAATACATGCTATTTTTCAGAGTAAAGCTGTAAGTTTATATATGTCCAGCATTTACTTTGCTTAACTTGACAACCTTATCAATTTTTTATTTAACATCACTCCTTGTTCTTTTGCATACATCGATAGTAATGAAATTAGAACCAACGCTACGAGAATGGGAAACGGATGCTGTTCGCTCGGTGCATGACAGTTTCCAGGTGAGATGTTATGAAAAATGAACTATATTTTTTCTACATGTGTAAAGTTATCCTTACTCTTACATATCCATCTATACATTTTGTAGGTCACTGAAACCCAAGAAGATGATGAGGAGGGTAATGAGATTGATCATGATGAGGATGACGAGTCAGATGATAACGATGAGAAAGGCGTGGAGGGAGAGGGACCGAGGGAGGGTTTACCAATGGGGGGTGTTATGAAGAATGTTATTTTTATGAAGGAATTTCAGATTGAGAGGGAGGAGTTGAAGAAGGAGAGAGAGGAATTGAAGAAGGAGAGGGACGAATTGAGAAAAGAGAGGGAAGTGATGAGACGGAAAGAAGCAATGATTGATGAGAAGGAAAATATGTTACTGAAAGAGAAAGAGCAATTCAGGATGGAGAAGGAATTATTTTTTGAGGACAGAGAAAAGTTACTAATGAGAGGGAGGAGTTTAATAAGGAGAAGAAAGGTAAAAGTACACAGAGGGGGTGTTTTGTAATAGAGGAGGAGGGTGAGGAGTTGAGGAAGAGAGGGGAAGTAAATGATGGCCCACATACAGAACCTAGACATGGGGTTCTGGATGGGCTGTCATATAGTAATGTCAAAGGTAATGTATTGAATACATCCACTTCCCATCCCGTTTATGAAAGGAGAAACAAAAGGATACCGAAGCCGTCATATTATAAGATGTCTCTGGACTTGTCCCTATCTGCATTCGATACAACCCGTGGGCCGTTTCTCTAACCCGAGCAAGTAACAGCTTTTGCAACTTCTCCGATACCATTTCCCCTACAAATGGATCCTTTCAGGATACTATCCGCACAAGAGGTGAAAGAGGCAGAGGACTGGTATGAAGCAAACAAGGCTAAGGCAGCGGGGAAATGGTTCAGTACGATATGGCTGAAGGATGCATGGGTTGATAGCGAGGTAAGCATTACTAATTTATTCTCTATATGCATTGACTGACATATAATTATGTGTTATATGAATCTATGACTAACATTCTACTATCCTATTAATTAGGCTATCGACACATACATCGACTTCCTTGAGAAAAGGTATAATGACCGTTCAATAGCATATTCTCAGGATTGCAAGTTTTGTCCTACGTATTTTACGATAACTGTTTATTGCGTTAATTTGTAATCTGTTAGAAAATTTCATTTTCGTACATGTATTGAACTTTCATCATGTTTGTAACAGCAAAGCCTTGAGGGGTGTTTGCCTGTTTTGATTGCATACCAGGCCTCCAAATCAACGTCTGAACGTGCCGAGCTATTAGGTCAGATGAGTACGGCTTATGCAATTGCCAAGTACCGAGATCAACCATACGCCAAGGTAATGTGGTGTTATGAACGGGTAATGCACTTGTCATAGAGCATCATCTCTTACTGTTATGTCTTTTATCATGTTTAGCTAATATATTATTTTGTGAATCATGAACAGGTCTATGCACTCATTAATCACGAAAATTCACATTGATTTCTACTAGTCATCTATCCTAGATCAAGAGAAATTGTTGTTGTGGATAGCTTGTGCACAAATTTATTGCCGAAGTACAAACAAAAGATGAAGAAGATGACTGATGCACTCCCCATTCTCTTCTATGCCACTGGAGACGGCACTGCGCTTGAAGGGAAGAAGTGGACCGTCAGAGTCGATGAATCTGCGCCGAAGCAGAACAATGGTTATGACTGTGGTATATTCGTAATGAAATACATCGATATTTTGTGTAGCGGTCTCACGTTGGCGGAAATAGACATGCAAAAATTGACTGCCAATTGGAGGAAGTCAATAGCTTATGATTGTCTGTCTCTAGTTTGTAGATGATATTTGTGTGGGGCATGGGCTGAATTTTAGAAAGATGTTGTATATATTGTATTATCTACATCGTTGAATATACATTGTAAGTTATGATGTATAGCATACTTTGTAAGTTGGAAATGTATAGCATACTTTGTAAGTTTGGTGGATAGCATACTTAGAAAATTTTTCGTGTATTCGTCGAATTGTAAGTTATGATGTATAGCATACTTTGTAATTTTTGGTGGATGATGAAATGAACTTTATACTTTGTCCCACTATATTTTCCGTTTGCCTCACTATGCTCGTCGATCAAGTTCAATGCACATGGAACTCAATGCACGTCATTGGCCCACTCATTTTCATGTATCCCTCGCTGATTTGATAGTTTGCCCCACTGTTTTTCTAGTTTACCTCGCTGTTTTTCTAGTTTGCCTCGCTGATATTTCAGTTTGCCTCGCTGTTTTTCCTAGTTTGCCCCGCTGTTTTTCCTAGTTTGCCTCGCTGTTTTCCTAGTTTGCCCTGCCGATATTTCAGTTTACCTCGCTGTTTTTCCTAGTTTGCCCCGCTGATATTTCAGTTTACCACGCTGTTTTTCCTAGTTTGCCCCGCTGTTTTTCCTAGTTTGCCTCGCTGTTTTCCTAGTTTGCCCCGCTAAAATGTCAGTTTGCCTCGCTGCTTTTCCTAGTTTTCCCCGCTGATATTCCTAGTTTGCCTCGCTGTTTTTCCTAGTTTGCCCCGCTGATATTCCTAGTTTGCCTCTCTGTTTTTCCTAATTTGCCCCGCTTATCATATAGTTGACGACTCAATCAATTTGATAGTTAAAACTATCTTTCCCACTAAGATAGCAATGGGAATTGTACTTGATCGAGGAAGAGTTCTACTCGAGGAACACTATCATTCCCACTAAGATAGTTTGAATTTCTTCGTTTACATTTGTTGTTGGTAATGACGTCAGATTAGAACTCAAATCGATTCTAGAAATATGTGTCAAATCTATTCCATATAAGAAGTGCTGCAAGATTACTTCTTGCGCTTTTATAAAATTCACTCTTATCTTTCTGGGCGAGTGAAACCAGCTCCATTAACAAAAAAAAAAAAAAAGAATCATCGCACAGAAAGACTTTTAGACTTTAATTTAAGGCTATTGGTACTTTCGAAAGCTATTAGTACTTTCGAAGGCTATTGGAGTATATTGCAGGGCGGTTAACCCAAGAGAATAAATTCTTGTGGTAATAATCAAACTCAACTAAGGAACAGTTCCTAAAAATGAAACCCAATTCTATACTAACTATATTAGGGCTTCATCAAACTAACTATATATGCAATTAGTGACGTAAGATGATTGATATTCATGCTTGTTGTGACTTTTGAGTTCGCTAAGAGATTCTTTGTGCGAGGGGGGTACTGTAGATTTCTCTCAAGTATCTACAGTGCCCTTAGGATGTCCAGATGGACTCTCGGGTTGGCTCTCCTTCGGAGAAGTAACATACAAAGTCTAATAGAGTACTTGCCCGATTAGGTGGAGCTGGTTACCGGACTTGTCAGTTCGCTATCACATCATCGTTCTTGACGATGGGAGCGATTGTTTGTGGTCTTCGAGAAACCTGGCAGCGGTTCTCCACTCCCATTACAGTTTTGGATTGGTCGGGGCACACCCCTCAATCCGTCACGTCGATGGGTCTGCTAGTGGATTTCATCCGACGTGAGTGAAAACCTAAGGAGTGGAGATGACCTCCCGAGGAACTCACCTTTGATGGGGAGGTTAAAATGCTAGAGCATACCGTCAATGTCATAATTGGGTGAAGTTATGGCTTGAGCAGCTTCAATGGTACCACATGGTTGCTTTAAAACCAAACATGTAGTTCCAAGAACTCTTCGAGGGGCCTGTTGTTGAGACCTCTTGGAAACGCCGTAATCAAAACCAATTTCAATTTTCCTTGTTGTTTTTCCTAGTTTGCCCCGCTGATATTCCTAGTTTGCCTCGCTGGTTTTCCTAGTTTACCCCGCTGTTTTTCCTAGTTTGCCTCGCTGCTTTTCCTAGTTTGCCCCGCTGTTTTTCCTAGTTTGCCTCGCTGCTTTTCCTAGTTCGCCTCGCTGCTTTTCCTAGTTCGCCTCGCTGGTTTTCCTAGTTCGCCTCACTGCTTTTCCTAGTTTGCCCCGCTGATATTCTTAGTTTGCCTCGCTGTTTTTTCTAGTTTGCCACGCTGCTTTTCCTAGTTTGCCTCACTGTTTTTCCTACTTTGTCTCGCTGTTTTTGTAGTTTGCCTCGCCGTTTTTATCATTCTGAAGACTATCTATTCTATTGTTGAACTTGGGCATATTATCTTCATAACTATTTTCCAGATGCACTCTTACTCGTATGATCACATCAAATAAACGGCTGGATTCATCAAATTTTTGAATCGCCGCTACAACAGCCTGTCTCATGAGCCTCGACCTCCCCACTCCCTTCCATCCCCGTACCAGTACGGAGAACACTGAAATACTGTCATCTCTCAAGTAATCCCATATCTGTTGCCTCATGCGTCATGACCAAGCGCGATCATCATCGTCCCTAGAGTCTGTCATCGCCTCCGTAGGATCTCTCTCCTGCAAAATCTAAATTACTTATCTTGTTAGGTTTTTTGGGCATGCAATACTAATACTATGGTCATTAACCTAGGGGATGATGGTTCTATCGTTCCGTCGATGGATCTTCCAATTTGGATTGATTTTCTTCCTTAGTTATTATAAGTTAGAGGATGGAAGAAATATTTGTAAAATATAGAAATGTTTTGGCTTGAAAAATAACTTTGTACGTAAATTACATGAATAGCCTTTTACTTTTGTACAAAAACTATTCATGTTCTTTTTTTTTTTTTGTTATAGAATCAATTCCTCTTCAACTATTGTGGATGATAATAATCTATAACTAGTTGCATGAGCCCACCACGCATAAAATGCATATAAAATTGACATCTTATAATGAAAATATAACATAATCCAATCATTAGGTAGGATACACCATAGGAATCATTGGACAACCACCTAAAAACCTCCGGAATCATATGTTGGGGAACACTTCTGGATGAGTTGGGTGCCACACACACATTAAGGAGGTCCACCTAGTAATAGAGACTTCTTATCTATAAATTCTGCAGAGTCACTGAGCTTTATATTACATGGTTTAGTAGTTTTGAGTGACTAATCATGGGTAAATTTTTCCTAGTTTGCCCCGCTGTATGTTTTTTAAGGGAAATTTCTTGAAAGACAATAAAAATAAAGGAAAAAGAACCCTTTAACACTTTCTTGACGATTTGCGATTGTATAATCATTTTGACAACATTGGTCACATGACTCACATTACTTGCATTTGACCGTAATGATGATTTTGCTACATTGTTTGTTTCACCCACAATATAAGAGCCACAATTTATGTTTAAACAAACGCTTGGAAATGGTAATGATGGCTCCTTTGCATTTCATATGAAATTGGAAAATCAAACACGCATTATGGAGAAAATATTCTCTTGAAGAGGGAGAGTTTGAACAAAAATTTGTTTTCCTAGTTTGTCCCACGCTGCTTTTCCTAGTTTGCCTCACTGCTTTTCCTAGTTTGCCCCGCTGATATTCCTAGTTTGCCTCGTTGTTTTTCCTAGTTTGGCCCGCTGCTTTTCCTAGTTTGCCTCGCTACTTTTCCTAGTTTGTCTCGCTGCTTTTCCTAGTTTGCCCCGCTGATATTCCTAGTTTGCCTCGCTGTTTTTCCTAGTTTGCCTCGCTCCTTTTCCTAGTTTGCTCCACTGATATTCCTAGTTTGCCTCGCTGCTTTTCCTAGTTTGCCTCGCTGCTTTTCCTAGTTTGCCCCTCTTTTTCCTAGTTTGTCCCGCTGATATTCCTAGTTTGCCTCGCTGCTTTTCCTAGTTTGTCTCGCTGCTTTTCGTAGTTTGCCTTGCTCCTTTTCCTAGTTTGCCCCGCTGATATTCCTAGTTTGCCTCACTACTTTTCCTAGTTTGCCTCGCTGCCTTTCCTAGCTTGCCTCGCTGTTTTTCCTAGTTTGCCTCGCTATTTTTCCTAGTTTGCCTCGCTGCTTTTCCTAGTTTGCCTCGCTGTTTTTCCTAGTCTATAACCTATGACCTAAATATATTCTCAAATCCCTAAACCTACACCTACACCTAATCGTAATCTCAACTCCCTAACCTAAACCTAAACCTAAACTTGAAAACCCAAACCTAAACCCGATCCCGAACTCGAACCTGATTTCCTAAACCTAAACCCTAACCTATTCTCAAATCTCTAAACCTAAACCTAATCCTAATCTAAACTCCCTAACCTAAACCTAAACCTAAACCTTAACTTGAAAACCCAAACCTAAACCCAATTCTGAATTCTTAAACCTAAACCTTAACCTATTCTCAAATCCCTAAACCTACACCTACACCTAATCCTAATCTCAACTCCCTAACCTAAACCTAAACCTAAACTTGAAAACCCAAACCTGAACCCGATCCCGAACCCGAACCCGAACCCGATTTCCTAAACCTAAACCTTAACCTATTCTCAATTCCCTAAACCTATAGCTTATAACATAACCTAAACCTAAACTTTTATATGTATTATGCGTGGATGAATGTAATGTGAATAAGATTGTTTGTGTTTGGATGGATTTACGTAGTTTGCGTTTAGATGGATGTAAATGTGAATGTGATGAATGGATATGAATGTGAATGTGAATGTGAATGGATGTGAATGTGAATGTGAGACAGGTGATGTGAATGTGAACGCAAACTCAATTAGTGCAGCGGCTAGACTTCTATATGGGTTTGCAATTCACGGACAATCCCCTTCACGTCACGGTAAATTCCACTCATTTCACGGACAATTCCCTTCAATTCAATGCATTTCACGGTCAATCCCCTTCAATTCACTATCATGTACCCGGCTAAATGATGTAGATCTAAAGCTCAATGGACCACATGATAGAAAACAGTGGAGATTGAATATAAAAACAATAGAAATCATTCGAGGTCGACCGAGTACTACCCGGTCGACCCCAACTCGCTGGAGAGTTAACCGGTCGACCGGGTAGTTACCCGGTCGACCCCATTTATGTGAAATCTAACTAAATGGGGTCGACCGGGTTGTTACCCGGTCGACCGGGTTACTATCCAGCGAGATGGGGTCGACCGGGTCCCAACCCGGTCGACCCCAACTCGCTGACCCAATACTGGTTCCCTGGAGCGGGTTACCTATGGCTACGGTTATGTATATCTACAGCTACGGTTATAATCTGTAGCAATAGAGACTACAACTCCGTAACTATAGGCTATTTTTTTTTTCCGGTGTTTAGTTTTTTTTTTTCTTTCTTTTTTCTTGTTATAATCCCCACCGATATTTGTGGGTCCCATTATGAATTTTGTGTTATATCCAAACCGTCCATCTATTTGGAGAACTCGTACTATGGCTTGAGTTTTAGGAAATTTCAGATTCTTGCAATTCGTGACACTTTCTTTGAGAAAAATAAAAAATTACAGATTCTTGCAATTCGCAATACACATAGGAACCATTTTCTCTTCATCATTGATTTTGTTAATGCATGTCCTTATTTCTTAAATTGATTTGTTGTTTTCATGTCCCAACAGGATATAAAATTCGTTGTTCATGCACATCCAACCCTGTTTGAAGTACTTTCAATTCACTCTTTAAATCTGCCAAGGTATCGCCTCTAAATCTCTGTCATCATCTAGAATTTAATCTGACTGCATTATGGGCATTTCAGATCTTCCTCATGCCATCAAATATTAAACATGTGATTAAAGTTGGAAATCTCTACATTACAAGTAAAATATTAAGAAACTTTTTAATGGATACTTGTGACTTAAATTTTAACTTGTCATCTCACAATTAAGGCCATAGAGCAGCAGGCAATGCAAGCACAGGAACTATTAATACCTGCAAGTGATGAACCATGAACATGTTGATAATAGATTCAGTACTGAAGTTGCATTGAGTAATGGATTCAATGCCCTTAGGATTGGTCATTTTCAGTTACAAAACCCAACCATGCATTGCTACTAGAAAGTTGCTGGTTCAATATCTTTCAGTTTCAGCATGGCTTTGAATCGGTTGGTCCATGATATCAACCATAATGATATTAGTGTATTTAAACAATGGGACTAAACTTGGAAATTTAAGGAACATGGAGGAAGAGTGAATTTGAAGAAAGGGATGAGGGTATCCAATCAGTCTTAAAAATGAATTTAACTAGTTTCATAAAACTGGATTGAAGATTTGAGGGGATTGATGGATGCATGATTTTAACAATATATGTTTGCTCAATTTTTACAAAAAACTTACTGCAATAATGGATTTCGGGTTTCCGCTGATTTTTTTATTTTTTTAGTACTTGAAAAGCCTTAATGCACTCACAATGAATGTCGCGTCAGTTTCCTAACCATTGCAACTGAGTATGTTAAGTTTGTATTGTTTCAAGAATATCCAACGGATAAAAGGTGGGGTCCACAGTCGTAAATTTCACCTTATTATCATGCATAAACATACTATTTATATACGGTCACCATTTCTATTAGACTTCAAGATTTTCAGTTCGCCTGCTTTGAGCTATTTGGGGCATAAGTCAATAATCAATTCACTCTCAAAGGCTCGGGTGGACCACAGGACAGGAAACAGTGGTGATAATGACCCCACTGTTGAAACCTTAGTAGGGACCCGTGTGATGTTTATTTTACTTCCAACTTGTTAATGAGGTCACGTAAAATGGATGAAGGGAAAACATAAATATCAATTTGATCCAAAACTTCTGTGGCCCCAAGAGATTTTCAGATTTAGGCATTCAATCCCCAATATTTCCTAACCATTCATTTTATGCTTTTCGTTTTTTTCTGTCAGCCTGTTAGTACACTTCAGTGTCCGCCACCCCCAGTAGGGATCGATACAGGACAGCCTACCGCTGACTTTTCTATCGCATACACACAAACTCACAAGCACACAAACAAATAAAAGGAAAGATAAAACCCATTTTGTTCACCAAACCTAATAAACAATACAAAAATTAGCAGTCAGGTAAATCCTCAAAACCAAACAAACCAAAAAAAAAACTAGTGTTCCACAATTGCTAACACCGCTCCAAACACACAAAACAAAAACAAATGTTGATGGATCTGTATGCGCTTTAGCTCCCGCTTCTTCTTCAAGGATCTGAAGAAGTGGTCTAGTGGATCACGGATATCAATCATCCAGTTTGTGAATCAGTTCGGTGCGGTGCTGCTTCATCCTTTTGAACACAGCATAACAGATCCTTCAGGATGCGAAAGATCTTCTCATTCCATTGCCTCTGTTCGGTCCTTTGGGTCTTCATTTCAGCCCTCATATCAGTTATTTCTGATCGAACAGAGGCAAGTTCCTCTTCCACCCGGCTGAAGCGCTCATGTATACGTGGGGGGGCCACAAAATCTTCATCAATGTCTTCGTCATTATCTTCCTCCTCCTCCTCTTCTTCCTCCTCCTCTTCTTCTTCTCCTTCCTTTGACTCTTCTCCTCTTTCAACATCTTCTTGCTGAATCAATTTCATTCTTTTAATAGTTTTCTCGTCAATAAAATTTTGCGACTCTAAAGGCGCAGTGAGGATGAAACCAAACCCACAATCTTTGGCCATCTTACAAATCAACCGACCGAAGGGTAAGGATAGATTGGTTTTGGTGGTGGCGGCATTCAAGATGTGATGCATTACAATAGACGGGTAGTAAACTTTCACGCCCGTACCTACTAAATACAAAACCTCCAACATATATTGTGTTAGTTATGTATGATTTCCCGATCTAGGATACAGATTGTACGTGAAGACAAAGTGAAGGAACCTGTAAACCGAAAGCATCCTTGCTGACTCCAAACAGTTATCACCTATAACCCAATGCTTAAGTTCGCCACAAACAAAAACAGTCCTCTCGTCCCTATACCTAGACCTCTTTGCATCCTTATATGGAACAATCACTGTCTCACATGGCACCCCACTAATCCTCTCAATGTCAGACACTTTAAATGTTATCAAGGAATTACCGATTGCTACGTCGAAGGTCATTGACTGTAGATTTGGATTCTAAATTGAAGCATAGAATTGGCGCACCGTCTCGGCGTCGGCATTGTTGTAGGGTGTGAAGATGGGATTCCACCCCATCTTTGCAAGCCACTTGAGCTCTGTTGTATCGACGAACAAGTCTTTCTCTACATACCTCTCAAAGGTTACCTTGCGTTCAGCGAATCTGCTCAAATCAATGGCTAGTTGTGCATCTACTCCCTTGCTGCGTCTTGTTGACGGTCCGGCCCAAGACGTGGAAGGACCTGAGCGAGGTCTCAATCTCGTAGCCAGCGTAGCCGCTCCCGCCGCAGTTAAGCATTCAATGTCTTCCCTTCTCTTGGAGCGACGATTAAACTGTTGTTCTACCCCATCCTGTGCGTCACGCTTCTTGGCCATTGGGTGTTGCTAATCTTCCATAATGGAGGGATGGAAAGATTCTGTTTCCAGAATGGTGGAAGAAGAGACTGGAGAAAATAGACAGTTTTGGCTGGAAGAGGAAACGAAAATGGGGAGCAATGGAATAGAATAAAAGAAAAGGGTTTTTTAGGGAACGGGACAGCCGGACCCGGTCGACCCCAACTCTCTGGACAGTTACCCGGTCGACCGGGTAGTTAGCCGGTCGACCCCATTTAAGTAAATTTTACATAAATGGGGTCGACCGGGTCACAACCCGGTCGACCGGGTAACTGTCCAGAGAGTTCGGGTCGACCAGGTAAGACCCGGTCGACTCTGACTATTTTCCATTTTCACAACTTTTGTGAATTGAAGGGAATTGTCTTGCAATGCATAGAATTGACCGTGAAATGAGAGGAATTATCCGTGAAATGCATGGAATTGCCCCACTGTTTTTCTAATTTTAAGTCAGTTCACGGTCATTTTAACTCAGTTCACGGTCACTTGAGGTCAGTTCACGGTCTTCATCAATAACTCGGTGGGGTCTGTAATCTCGACCGGACAAAGGGAAATAAAAGGTTAAGAAAAGAGAGTTTTTCTGTTTAGGTGGACAGTCACAGAGGGGAAGAAGTAATCGGAGAATAAGATCTGGTCGGATAAGATGAAGGAGCAGGGAAAGGAGATAAGAAGTAATCAAATTTTAGTGGAGATGGGTATGACAGCATTGAAAGGGACGTCTGTTTTAGAGCCGAGACATTTTCGTCATGGACAAGGGTGTTCGTATGCCTGGGGAGTATTCTTGGCAACAAAAAAGAAATGGGCTTAAAAAGGTTGTGGGCCATATACTGGTCGTATAGTTGTCAATTTCTCTTTATGTTTTTCACTTGGTTAGGTATGTATGGGAACAATGTACTAACTCAGATTATCAGTGAAAGTGTTTCTGCTTTGGTTTATGATGTGCAGTACTGTATGGATGTTCTCATTTTATCACTCTCAGTCTCCTTCATCATGCATCTCAGATTGATTCTGTCATTCCTCATCCCAAGCATGAAAATGGGTTAGGCAACCATGAAAAGAAAAAGGCAAATTAGAAAAACAGCGGGGCAAACTAGGAAAAACAGCGGGGCAAACTGAAATATCAGCGGGGCAAACTAGAAAAACAGCGAGGCAAATTGAAATATCAGCGGAGCAAACTAGAAAAACAGCGAGGCAAACTGAAATATCAGCGGAGCAAACTAGAAAAACAGCGAGGGATTTTGAAATATGGGCGGGGCAAACTAGAAAAACAGCGGGGCAAATTGAAATATGAGTGGGGTAAACTGATGGTGGTGTCAGTGGATTTGTTTAAGTACCATGGGATCTTTTGTCTTTCCAGTCCTTGTTATCATTGTCAGTGTACAATGTAGTTGCTATTTGGCATGTTGAAGGTTATTTCCTTTTTCAGCAAACGTAGAAATTGAGCGAGGCAAACATGAAAATGAGTGAGTCGAGTTTCCCTTTTATGCCGCTGAAGTTCTTGTCTATCAGGCATATTTGAGCTTTTGCTCATTATAGTATCAATGCAATTGCCTTGCATTGATTTCCATTTGCATTTTCCTAATCGGCATCCTATAGCGGGACAAACAGAAAATACAGTGGGACAAGATAGAAAGTTCATTAATCATCCACGAAGATTACAAAGTATGCTATACATCAAAACACTAAATAAATTACAAAGTATGCTATTTTTCAGGAATGAGAAACTTGCACTTCGGCGATTATGCCCAGTTTGTTTGCATCGCCCACACTTTATTGTTTTCGATTCCTCTCCACGCGATGGAATTCTAAGCTTTTTGGGTCTTCCAGCAGACCTCCTTTGTCCTGGGGGTTTAATTTGCGCACAATACTCCTTGAAGCCCACTGAAATTTCTTCCCACTCACTCTTGTCACGTACTGGGTACACCGGTTCGTTATACGTAGCTATGTAATTTTGCACCGTGTAGAATGGGGAACAGTATGAGTAATGAGGGAAATTGTAGTTTATACATGCTGACAGGACATGCATACAAGGGTACCCCTTCACGCCAAACTCGCAACATATACACGAACACTCACTGAGCTTGACGGTATCATTATAATCTCCTATAACATAGTACTCATCTCGAGAAATAGGATAACAGCGAACATCTCGCGCCTTCTGCACAAGATCCTTTAACTGTTGCTCCGCCCATGATGTCAATGGCCCTACAAACGATGCCGCAGATTCTCTCCTCTTATAAAACAATTTCTGTATCTTCAATCTAACCCCTTCAATCAATTTCGTAACTGGGTATTCGCGTGCTTCTTTGAAGAGGGCATTAACACACTCGAAAATATTTGTAGTAACCAAGTTGAATCTTTTTCCTGGAAAGTGCAAAGATGCCCATCTCTCGTATCCGATTTTTGTCAGCCATGCATGTACTGTGGGGTTGGACATTTCGATATCATGCATTAATTTTTCAAATTTAGCCACCCTATATGTCTTCACTGCCCGCCAGAAGTACATCTCCAATGACTTGTCTTTAAAGGTGTCCACCAAGTTTCTGTAGATATGATACGCGCAGTAGCCATGAATTGCACGTGGGAAGACTTGGGGAACCTCTTTCAGTAAACCTTTATGTCGATCAGATATAATAACAAGATCCTCCAAAGACCCTATCGCATCGCTAAGGTAAGTAAGGAACCAATTCCAACTGCTACCGTTCTCCGATTCTCCGATGTCAAATGCAACTGGAAATATATGGTTGTCCCCATCTAAGGCCGTGGCGATGAATAGAACACCCTTGTATTTGCCCTTTAAGTGTGTCCCGTCAATGGCTAATACCCTCCGCAATGATTTATGAAAACTTTTAATGCATTGTCCGAGCGTAACAAAACATCTTTCAAACCTGAAAGTCTCTTTGTTAACACGCAGGGCAGTCACTGTCCCCGGGTTGACCGTCCTCAACTCATGCAAATACAAGGGGAGTTGATTGTAGGAGTCTTCATAAGACCCCATCACCTGATTGATTGCAAGCTCCCTGGCTGCCCATGCCTTCCTATAACTGATAACAATATTATACTTCTCTTGCATGGCGAAGATAATATCACGTGGCCTCAACCCCAGGCGTTACTCGATGCGACTAACAACTAAATCACATGCTAACTTACTGCTTGCTTGCCGGTGATCGCTCCTCATCCATGACATGCCACACGTGTGATTTCTCGTATAAGTCTGTATCTTGAAAACCCCCGAATCACCAACGCGTGATGCATGAACCCTCCATTTACATCTATCATCGAAGCATACAACCATAAATCTCCGGGAATTTGAGTACAGTACCTTGTACTGGAATTTATTTTGAAGGGCAAATAGGCTCAAAACATGTTGGCACCGACTCTTGTCCTTGAATGTTTGCCCTTCGCCTATCTTGATCGATTCACTTAACGAATCCGTATATTCCAGCATTGCTGCATTGGTGAATGCAGCATCATCAAACGGCACGGAAACTTGACGGGTGTTGAAGTTTAATGTTTCGGGAATGTCTGGATGCGGGATGTCGTTTTCAGGATTGATGTATCTTCGGGCTGTGGATGATGACGGCAGATCTGTTGTTGTTGCTAGAGGCGGTGCCATGTAATCACAAATGAGGTCAAGGTCACGTGCATCGCTGACTTGGGCACTCACAAATCTTGATGTTTGGGGCGGCTCAGGGAGTCGATCATTTGTTCCTCCTACTTGTAATGGATTTGGCTTATATTGAAATTCCACGCCATGCTCTTCTGCCACACTGTCAACGTGTGTTGTCATATTTATGTGTTGGATTGTCTCAATGACCAAAGGGATGAACTTTTTCGAATGCTCCAACTGTGTTGCCAGGAACTCTTTCACGTCATCGTCGTCCTCGAGTACGGTTGGAGGGATTGATTTATTGGAGCAGGGATACAAAACTTTCATCTGAACATCACAATCTGTTGGTGTACTCTTAATAATCATGTACATTCTGGATAGAAGTTCCTCGTACGTAGTATCAACATCTATCGAAATAGTTTTCGTACTTTCACTCTTGTACATCCATTGCTTGTTTTCTCATTCTAACTCCCCGCCATAGCAACATATGATTCTCGTAGCCATAATCTGGAAATCAATACAATGACAAATTATCAATAAAACGTTAAACAACGGAAGCTTGCCATAATTCCAAACTCAATTAACTAATAGAAGACCGAAAACTCGCTTTCCCTTATAGATGTGAATGATACAAATCTTAAGAAAATAAGGAGTAAGATGAAAAAATGCGCGAGACAACATACAAATTGAGCAGGGTAAATATGAAATTCAGCAAGGGGGGGTTAAGCATGAAATTCAGTAGGGCAAACATTAAATTGAGCAAGCCAAACATGAAATTTAGCGACCATAGCATGAAATCGAGTAGGGAAAACTATAAATTAAGTTATGCAAGCAAACATTTAATTGAGTGCATGTAATCCCCATCAACGCATAAAATTCAATAAGCCTGACGCATGAAATTGATTAAGCCTAACACATGCGCATCGACTTGCATTAAATTGACCTTAGCTACCATCAAATAAGTCCATCAGTAAATTCACTAGCTACTATGAAATAAACAACTAGAGCTCATACGGATTAGGCATTCAACGAAGCGAATGATTTCATATGGTGCTCGTTTAATTTTGTGACACTAACTATCATTACATTGAGTAAGGAACGCATGGAATTTGATCAACGCAAACTAGGAATTGATCGAGGGAAGTATAAAATTTTAGCGCGGGGGAAACATGCAATACAGCAGGGCAAACTAGAAATTCAGCTGGGTAAACATGAAAATCGGCGGGGCAAATTAGAATATCAGCGGGGCAAACATGAAAATCAGTGGGGCAAACAATATTTCAAGCGAGCATAGCATGATATTGAGCTGGGCAAACATTAAATCGAGCAAGCGTAGTATGATATTCAGCAGGACAAATATTAAATCAAGCAAACATAGCATGATATTCAGCGGGCCAAACATTAAATCGAGCAGACATAGCATGATATTGGGTGAGGCGAAAATTAAATCGAGCGAGCATAGCATGATATCGAGCTAGGAAAACATTAAATTATGTTATCCTAGCATGATATTGAGCTAGGCAAACATTAAATTATGCTATCCTAGCATGAAATTTATCGAGACAAACATTAAATTGACCTTATTTACCATGAAATTGAGCGATCATACTGTGAAATTGATTGAGGAAAACATTAAATTGTCTACCATGAAATTAAGTTGGGCAAACATTAAATTGACATTATCTTATCTACCATGAAATTAAGCTGGGCAAACATTAAATTGAGTGATCCTAGCATGAAATTTATCAAGGCAAATATTAAATTGACCTTATCTTATCTACCATAAAATTAAGCCGGGCAAACATTAGATTGAGTGATCCTAGCACGAAATTTATCAAGGCAAACATTAAATTGACTTTATCTTATCTACCATGAAATTAAGTTGGGCAAACATTAAATTGAGCGGTCTTAGCATAAAATTGCGCAGCGTAAACATGAAATTCAGCGAGCATAGCATGAGATCAAGTGAGCCCTAACATGGAATTAAGTGAGCTTCAAACGGAATTGAGTGAGTTTCACATGGATTTGACCGATCAACGCATAAAATTAACTAAGCCTAACGCATGAATTTGAGTAAGCCTAACACATAGAATTGACCGAACTTCGCATGCAATGCAATTGTACGAGCTGAACATTTTTCTTAAAAATATCTGTACCACCAACTACCGTAGTACAAGTCAAATGTAGGTTGAAGAGAGGTGCTTTGGAGTGAGGGAATATTTTGAACCTTTTCAAGGATTGCAAGTCCAGCCACTTCATGGGATTTCACGTAACCCTAGCCAAGACGAAAAATGACAAATGTAGAATGATGATATCAACATGATTCACGGAGAATTCGATGAGAAAAATGAAAAAAATAACCTCCGTACGTCGATTTATGGTTGAAAGGGAGTGAAATGCTGTTATTTTGAGGAGGTTTTTTTCGTTAAGGGAGTGAAAGCAACGTATGAAGGCCGAGCAACAACATATTAAACCGAAACGGATTGGTTACTCACCCTGCCACCATCCAATGGCTGTGGTCGGTGTTCTGTGAGCCCCACCATGATGTATGTGTTTCATCCATTTTTACAGTTCATTTTAGAATTTATTCCAGAAAATGAGAGGGATATAAATCTCGGGTGGACCACACCACAAGAAGATAATATTAATTGGATATTGACAATTAAAATTCTCCTAATGCCCAATGAACTTATTTCACATCTAATCTGTTGATTAGTTCATACAGGCCTAGATGAAGGTAAAAACCAAAAATCGGCTTCATCCGAAACTTTTATGGCCTCCTAATGGTTTCTAATAGTAGACGTTCATTCAACAGTTTTTCCTGTGATGTGGTCCAGTTGAGATTGGGAT
Organism: Magnolia officinalis; assembly: GCA_021015155.1. Lineage (NCBI taxonomy): Eukaryota > Viridiplantae > Streptophyta > Magnoliopsida > Magnoliales > Magnoliaceae > Magnolia > Magnolia officinalis. Next base: position 44,358,380 of record JAJHSJ010000009.1, read on the forward strand.
ATACCTCATTTTCGGTCTCATACTATAAAATCATCTGTTAAAATATATGGACGGCATGGATGAAAAGCATACATCATGGTGTGGCCCACAGTCCACCGACCATCCGCCGTTAGTTGGTGGCAGGGGGAGTACCGATTTGGTTTCCGTGAGGAGGGGTATTTTCGTCTTGAAATCCTGACTCTGTACGATGAGGTCTAACTGGGTACTCTAAGTTTGTATTGCTTCAAAAAAACCGCTGGATAAAAGGTGGAGTCCACAGTCGTAAATTTCTCATAACTGAAGTATATCTTAAAACTCCGGCGGACTACACCGGAGGAAAAAGTGGGAGTAATGCTTTCCACGGTTGAAACCTTTTAGGGCCCACAGTTTCTAGGGCTACAGTGATGCTTATTTGTCATCCAGGAAGGAAAAACATAAATATCAGGTTTCAATATACTTCATTTTTAAGCCCAAGCCTTAAAATTATCGTTAAAATGGATAGACGGTGTGGATAAAATACATAAATCACGGTGGGCCGTACTTCACAGGGAAAATACACCTAATCACGTCTCCATGTGAACATAAGATAGGGGCAGTTTGGTCACTTCATATACTTGGAAAAAAATAATAATAATAAGAGGCCTTAAATGGAAGGATTTTTTTAAAAAAAAAAAAAAAAAAAAAAAACACGCGCACATACACGCATGGAAGGTATTAAATGATAATCCAGCGTTCAGATATCTACAAAATAGTGCCATGGTACCGTATCCAGACTTTTCATATGATGAGAGGCGGTTGTGGATCATACACCCACAAACAAGATTCCTCCTGATGAAACAATCCTAGCCGTTGATTGACATCCATGCAAATGGACGTATAAGAAGTAAAGACAGCGTCCTTGCCTATCCAACAGAATGAAGAAAAAAAAAAAAAAAAAAGAGCGAGTTTTGGATGGCCATAAACTTCTACTAAATCTAGGAGTCCATGTGGGCCCTTAAATCAACGGACGCGGATTGGATACTGACAGGTTGAGCAGCGAGACTTGCTACTGAAGTGACGTCCCCAACTTATGTGGGCCCCAGCATGATGTATGTTTTGTATCCAAACCGTCCATCCATTTGGAGAGATCATATTAGGGCATTATCTAAAGAATGAATCAAATCCAAAGATCGAGTGGACCCCGCTACAGAAAACAGTGGGGAGAGTGACGCCCACCATTAAAAAGTTCTAAGGGCCACAAAAGTTTTCGATCAAGCTGATATTTGTGTTTTCCCTTCTTTCATGTATGCTGTAACACATGAACAGGTTGGATCTCAAATAAATATCATGGTGGACCTTTGGAAGGTTTCAACGGTGGGTGTCACTCTCTCCACTGTTTTCTGTGGTGGGTCTATTCCTGCCTTGGATCTGCCTCATTCTTTCTATCATGCTCTAAAATGATCTCTTATGATGTACGGACGGTGTGGATACAAAACATACATCATGGTGGGCCCACAAAAGTTGGTGACGTCACTTCAGTGGCGACTGTTGCTACTCAACTAATCCGCGTCCTAACTCAACCCTCTGGGCCATATAGTCATGGCGCCACGTTTACAAAGAAATCGGATTGCGTACTGAGTTACCCAGTATGCTTTTATCGTACCGAGTAAACTCAGCTGGACCTACCATGAATGTGCGTAGGTTATTAACACCGTCCATCCGTTTTTCCACCCATTTTAGTGGTTGAACCGAAAATCGAAGCATGAAAAAAGCTCAAGTGGAACACACCACAGGAAACAGTGGGAATAATGACTTCCACCGTTGAAACCTTAGTAGGGTCCACAGTGATGTTTATTTGTCATCCAACCTGTTCATAAGAGCACACGGATATGGATGAAGGGAAAAAACAAATAAAAGATTGATCCAAAACTTCTGTGGTCCCCAAGAAATTTTCAACGGTAGAATTTCAATTAACATGTTTTCCCGTGGTGAGGTCCATTTGAGATTTGGATATAATTAGATTTTGGAATAGAGCTCTCAAATTATCGGTTAAAATGGATGGACGGAGTGGATAAAATATATAAATCATGGTGGACCCCACAGAGTTTACTCAGTACGCAATCTGCGTCCGTTTACAAACTCAAAGTTTAATTAAATTCGCTCTTCATGTGCCATATACTTTTTCTTTTTGGACTTTTGTATCCCTGACACGCGGCGGCAGATAAGGACATTATTAAATAAAAAATATATAGGGAGAGATCATAGAAATCCCTATTTCACGCTGTCAATTTTCCTACGCGTGGGACCCATGGCATTAATCAGGTTGTAATCCACACTCAGGAAGCGGATTGCCTCCTACCCCCGCCTAGACTATAATCCGTCCAGGGCGCTGTGGAGCCCACCGTGATGTATGGGTTTTATCCACGCCGTTCATCTATTTTTCCAGATCATTTTAGAGTAGCAGATAAAAAATAAGACAAATCCAATGCTCAAGTCCAGCACACCTAAGGAAACAGTAGTAATATTGACAACCACCGTTGAAGCCTTCCTAGGGCCACTGTAATGTATATTTTCCATCGAAACTGTTCATAAGGTCATATAGATGTGGACTAAGGTAAAACACAAATATCTACTTGGATCAGAACTTCTGCGGCTCCCAAGAAGCTCTTAACGGTGGTCGTTCAATCCACACTGTATAGTCCCCTTGAACTTTGGATCTGGCTAATTTTTTTTGTTTCATACCATAAAATTATCTGAAAAAAAATGGATGGATGGTATGGATAAAATCAGTACATGACGGTGGACCCCACAGAGCCTTGTCATGGACGGATTATCTTACAGGCAGGGGCAGGACGGAATGCCCTTCCTCACACTCAATGTCTCTTAGACGAAAAGTCCGACCATATCAAGAATAATTAGTTTGGAAGATGATAACTACCGTCTACATTCAAGATTCTTGTGCCGTCCACCTATTTTATAGTGGCCTTCTTGTTAAGACACGACACAATGTCGTTTTTCTTTTCAAGCTAACTTTTATTTATGTGCGTGTGTAGTCACATGTTTGTGTCAAGTGGGTACGATACACGTGTGTCTGACGGTGCCCTTTCTAGGGATCCTTTTGGACACACCTCTTCAGCCGAGCGCTATTTCGTGTTTAAATGAGTTCCGATGCACTTTCCCATATCCCATTAGAGACTCACTCCTTAAAATAAGAGAGCTAAAAAGCCCCTTCCTGAGAACTAATCCTATTGTGTTATTGTGTGTGTTTTGTTTTTTTTTTTTTTGGGAAAATCGACCAACACAGCTAAACCCAATTTGGATGGAAAAGTCCTTCGGCATAAGTTGCATCCAAACAGGTCCTAACTTATGTCTCTTTAACATGTATTTTGTAACCGTCTTTTTTAATGCCGATTTTGTAACTTTTTACCTCATTTAATGGTGAAATTTTAACAGTCATGTCTCAAGTTTACATAAACCTCCCTTCCGGCCATTTCCAAAATACAAGATAAATCTACATCTCCCCCAAAAAGCACGGTGTCTTCTCTCTAAAGTCTGTCACAAGCATGTTATGGACGGATTGCTTTCAAGTCTAATTAGACCTTCACTTACTCGTTTTTACACGCCACCTGACGTTGCTCGATTTGATTGCTAGAACGCCAACACGTGACAGCATCACCGTGCGAAATATTAGTATAACATTATTGCGCAGCCCATACGACCAGCAGAAGAAAATTATGGAAGACTAAGATAGCCATTGTCAGAAGACACATCTCAGATGATCAAGAAAATCAAGAGCAGGCAGGTGTCAGGCAGACATACCGCAAAATGTGAGAGAGGCCATAACTTGCTAATGGCGAAACTAATTAGCTATGATTGTTATTTACCAGCTGAAGGCACTAACTGATGAGGAGCCATCCTTAAAATAAAAACATAATAGGCTATGGATGTTGATTCGCAGATTAATTGAGGGAAGGTTTAGAGATTGAACTCGAATATAATTCTCTAGAAATCGACTTACGTGACCATGGGCCTTTTTGTTAACGTTGAATTTTTGCACTTAACGCGGAATTGGGAAAATATCTCGTGTTTAATGGTGTTTGTTAATGCACCGTTAACACGGAGGAAGGAAAGCACTACCGTGATAGGAGTCTGGCTTAATAGTGAAACAAAAATTTTTGCTTCCAAAAAACTTTTAACATGTGAAACTTCTTTATGCCCCATCATGACGTATGTGTTTCATCCATTTTTTAAGATTATTTTAGAGCTTGATACCAAAAATGAGAGGAATATAAATCTCAGGTGGACCATACCACAAGAAAACAATAGTGATTGGATATCCACCATTAAAATTCTCCTAAGGTCCAATGTACTGTTTTTTTGACATCCAATATGTTGATTAGGTCATATAGACCTAGATGAATGGAAAAAACAAATATCAGCTTGATCCAAAACTTTTATGGCCCCCAAAAAGTTTTTAATGGTCGACATTCATTCAACACTGTTTTCCTGTAATGTGGTCCACTTGAGATTAGGATATACCTCATTTATGGTCTCATACCATAAAATGATCTAGAAACATAGATGGACGGCATGGATGAAACCCATACATCATGGTGGGGCCCACATAGCACCGACCATCAGCCATTGGCTGGTAGCAGGGGAGTAGCCAATCTGTTTCTGTGGACGCGGATTGGATACTGACAGGTTGAGTAGCGAGACTTGCTACTGAAGTTACGTCACCAAGTTATGTGGGCCCCATCATGATGTATGTCTTGTATCCACGCCGTCCATCCATTTGCAAATATAATTTTAGGCATAGATCCAAAGAATAAGTCAAATCCAAAGCTCCAGTGGACCTCACCAAAGAAAATAGTGGGAGAGTGACGCCCACCATTAAAAACTTAAATAGGCCACAAAAGTTTTTGATCAAGCCGATATTTGTTTTTTGCCCTTCTTTCATGTCTGTGTTAACTTGTGAACAAGTTGGATTTCAAATAAAAATCATGGTGAGCCTTATGAAAGTTTCAACGGTAGGCATCAATCTCGCCAATGTTTTCTATGGTGGGGTCAATTACATATTTGGATCTGCCTCGTTTTTCAACTCATGCTGTAAAATTAAATCTCCAAATAGATGGACGGAGTAGATAAAGCACATACATCATATATCATAGTGGGCCCACATACATCATAGTGGGCTCACGGAACTTGATGACGTCACTTTGGATTGGTTGGTGTCCCTCACACCGGACGCAGATTGCATCCTACCCCCGCCCGGACGGTAGTCCGAGCGAGCAGGGTTCTGTGGGGCCCACAGTGATGTAAGTGTTTTATCCACTTCGTTAATTGCTTTTCTCATATCATTTTAAGGTATTTATGTAAAATTGAAGCAGGTCCACAGCTCCAGTGGACCACACCGGAGGAAGCTGTAGTGATAATGACACCCACCATTGAAACCTTTCTAAGGGCCACCGTGATGTTTTTTTCTATCATCCAACCTATTAATAAGGTCATGTAGACGTGGATGAAGTGAAAAAAAAAAATATTAGCTTGATCCGAAACTTCTCCAGGTCCCAAGAAGTTTTTAATGGTGAACATTAAATCCCCACTTTGTGGTCCACTTAAGCCCTATACATTGCTCAGTGTTTGGCTCATACCTTAAAATGATCTGAGAAAAATGATTAATGGCTTGGATAAAACACTTACATCACGGTGGGCCCCACAAAGCCCTGCCCTAACGGATTACCATCCGGGCGGGGGTAGGACGCAATCCATGCCCCCTCACACCAGCTACATAGCTGTTGTATTGACGTCAACAAGTTCCGTGGGTCCCGACATGATGTATGTGTTATATCCAAACCATCCATCCATTTGGCGAGCTTGTATTAAAGGTTGAGACGAAAAGTAAGCTGCAAAAAGCAGTGGGGGATTCAACGTCTACCATTGAAACCCTTTTTGGGGTCATAGAAGTTTTGGATCAATATGATTTATTTTTTTTCCTCTTCATACAAGTATTTGTGACCTTATGAACATATTGGATGGAAAATAAACTTCAATAAGCCACAGAAGTTTTGGATCAATATGTTTTCACTTCATCAATTGGGAATGACCTTATAAACGGTTTGGATAGCATATAAATATAAGGTGGGCCTTATTTGAAGGTTTTGTTGCTACTGGTGTTCAATCCTATACAACACATAGTGACAATTTTCCGCTAAGAGGAATTGAGGGCCTTATGATGATATTTTAGTTTTTTATTAAGTATTTTAGTTTATTTGAATTAAATATAATGATTTTATTTTCATTTAATAAAAAATAATTTCTTTATAATGTAAAACATTTTCAAATGAGAGATAGAGGAAAATGTGTCAAATTAACATATTTCAGACATTTAAGATGTTTGTTAACAAATGGTTTGTCTCAGATTCAGTACTTAATTTTTAGACTTCAGCCACAATTATCAAACAAGTTTTTTTTACTTCAGATTTCAGATTCAGGCTTCAGATTTCAGATTCGGTCTTTAGACTTTATAATTAACAAACGGGGCCTAAATAAAGTAAAGAACGAAGTACTTTGGACTACGTAAATCCAATAAAACTCTTCTATAACTTAGTTTAGTTTAGTTTCAATCTAACTCCTCCACTGTTGGCCAACATAATGCTGTAGAATTAGGTTACTCATCTCTTTGCCTTATGTCTATGATCACACCATTGGACTATATTGACACAAAAAAAATTGCCTCTAGCCTCATACACCTAGCATTACCGTCGCGCCCTGGTGACAGCTTGACAACGTCCCGATAGCACCACAGCGACGCTCTAGTAGGGCCGTGGTGTAACAGCCCGAGATTTCATGGCCATAGTTTATACTCGTGCCCTACAAAACCAGGTGTTAATAATGTACAAACTGTATGCTCTGAAATCGTACCTTATTTTTTTTCATTTGGTTTATATCCAGATACATTCATGAAGGTAACATTCACAAGAATGGAACTAATTGTATTGATTACATTTCATCAGAGTAAAAAAGAATAATTAACGGCCTTTCCAATGGAAGCTTATTACACTCATCGAGTTCACAGCGGAAGTATAAAACTAAATCATAATTCGTCCTTCTTATTCTTTCAACATAATCTTCCTTAGGGAGGATGTTCACCAGGTCTTTAATCTGTACGTCACCTGCATAATCTGTACAGTTGGGAGAGGGTCTATGCCCTACTCATAGTAAAGGTTATCCTTTAAGATTAACAATAATTCAAGAGATTCAAAAAGCACTGTAAAGGTTTTGATAAGTCAAGTACTCTACACTACAAGAAGTATCAATGCGCAACCAATTTATATGAGATGCATGCCTAGTAAAGTATATGCGGTGTATCACATTTAGCGATGGCCACAATGTGGAATATGATTAAAGTTGTCTGACTAGCCCCGCATCCCATACTACAGAGATTCGCCGGCGTGTCCCACTCTTAACATGGTTTTACGTGGTTATCCCAAGACGATCACCCCACATGACCAGGTGAATCTCGCAACCCGGATTGAAGTGATTAAAGTGACAACCAACCTCCAAAAACTGAAAAAGGAGCGACTAAGCGACATCTAGTTCCCCAAGAAAAATCGGATTAGAGCGGCTAAGCGACATCTAACCCCCAAAACCGGAAAAGGAGCGACTAAGCAACATTTGGTTCCCCAAATTGATTTGTCACGTATATAGAATGATTTACACACACTAGCTGTTGCACTCTCACCCGAGAAACATGGAATTACGTGTCGCCCCAGGGCCGCTACCAAAAACACATTACGTCCATGACATTTAATCGATCGCTAGAGGAGGGATTCCCATCATAGCACTTACACCAAGAGAGAATTCCTTTTATCCAGAAAGGTTAAGAATATCAAGACACCTGCTGAGCCCTTAAGGAAAAAGGGGCGAGTGACAATAACCAACTCGAATAAGAGACGAGTGACGAAGGTCAACTCGAATATGAGGAGAGAGGTTAAAGCCAACTCAATAAATAGATGAGCGGCAATAGCCGATTCTTTAATAAGGGTGGCTACGACCAACTCTGTAATTAGAAGAGCGACCACTGTCAATTCTTAGTAACGAAGAGTGGCAGAGTCAAATCAACGGTAAGGCAAGTGTAAGGTTTGTATCCATAGCCTCCCATGAATCCAGGAAAGCCTCTTACAATAAATATCATGTAAAAAAATCTCAAAAGGGCTAACAATTGATGATAACAATTTAAAATGAAAACAGAAGGAAAGTAATGAAAATCTGAGGACAAATAAAATGCATATAAAAGACAAGTGTAAAGGCAAGATAAAACATCAAATCAATTAAGACAAAAGGTAAAAGGCACGATAAAATAGCATGAAGGCATAAAAGGGTAGGATAAATATATCAACTTAAATAAACGTAAGCATAAAGGATAAAACCCTCACATCTTAAACTCGATCTGACATTGGTAGTTTTGAATATATGCATTGTCGTACCCGATTCTAACATAATTAACATGCTTCTTGTGGTTAGATCATCACGTTACATAAATTGTATGATCCTGATCAATTTCAAGTTATAGTTTAGTATAGATAAAGATCTAGAACTATGTTTGAAGTAGTTTCTAATCAAATTGAGAACTTCGATTTAATTGAATCATAGATGTTCGCCTACATTGATAAGCCAGCGTTCTTAATTCAACAATTTTGCGGTTACGTGAATTAAGTGACTCGATTTAGCTTGCTAGAAAATCAATATAGTTAACTATGACTATGAACTCAGCTCTTGCGTAATACATATTCATGTGAATTTGGTACGTGGATCTTACCCACTCAAGTGGCTGGCTAAATTACTCCAACTTAGACTCAACTTGCTACTGGACTCAACGATTTCACTGAGTCGACTCGAAAATTCTTTTCTTCTCTTCTTCTTCTTCTTCCTCTTTTCTTTTCTTTCTATCTTTCTTTCTTTCTTTCTTCCTTCTCCCTTTCTTTCTTCTTCTCTTTTCCTTTCTTTCTCTCCTCTTTCCTAGCAGTGGCTGGCTATTACTCTCTTGCTGGACGGACAACAATCTCAGTCAGCAACTGATCTCTCTCTCTCTCTCTCTCTCTCTCTCTCTCTCTCTCTCTCTCCCGTTTCTTCATTTCTTTCCCTTTCTCTGATTCTCCTTCTTTCTTTTATAGGAGTGGGCACGTAGGTCGACTGGAGTTGGCTAAACCAACTCTGTTTTGCAGTGCGGTTCACACTGGAAACCGAACGTAGAGAACTGCATGGGGTCTCGTCTGTCCGGTAACATCTATGTTTCCGATGTAGCTTTGGTCGGATCTTGTAGTTGTTGCTGCATGGCCACGAATAGAGTGTCTTGATCATGCGTTCGGGAAAGCAATGGTCCGAAGTCCCGATCCACGCAGCTCTATCGGTGTGGAATCCGTTTCCTGAAGTGGCGGTTGTAATAGCTTTCTCAGGACGATGTTTCTCCTTGCGTGCCTTCGGTGGTGGCCAACGTACCTAGCGAATGGATCAAATTCATCCCAAGTTATTGATAGTGGGTGTAAGACCTGTATCCTAGTCCGTACTATTCTGTCGACTCCCGCGATTCTTTCCGTCGAATTCCGGTAACCTGCGACGTATAATTAACGTTTGCGATCGATCATAAGTCGTATCTTGTAGGATTGAGTCGGCTTAATCCAAGACTTGTACCATTGCAACCGCACCGTCGCCGCGGTTCCGACACCGCGACTCGCTCACCTATCCAATACCCTGACTAGAAGATGCAGGTCGGTGTTTATTTCTAAGAAAACGCCGCACGGTTGTAATCTCAAGAGAATCTGTACAACATGTCTCATCAATCAATCACTCAAATCAATCAATCAATCACTTTATGTCAAGTACATATCACCTTTCACCTCATCCCCAAGCAACCACCAAGTCAACTCTTTCTCACCCTCTCTCTTACACAACCATACATGTCAAGTACACAACACACATCACTTACCCTTTCACTCATCACACTCATCCCTCACTTCTCTTACAACCCCCCTCTCTCATTTCCCAACACAATTCCAAGCAACAAAAAAAAAAAAAAAATCCACGTCCAAGCCTTTCCAAGTGTGAGAAAAGAGTGCATGTGTGTGCCCACCTTCCTCTTCCAAAATCCTTCATCCTAACCGTTAATTCATCATCATCCACCATCAAAGTGGAGCACAAGGAGATCGGATTTCCAACGGACCAAGAAGAACGAACAGTAGGTGCTTCATAGGCTTAGATTTACATGTTTTTATGATAGGTAAAGTGAGGCCTACCAATTGATTGTGTGGATCTCACTTTGGACCCTTGATGTGGCCGATGGCCCACCTTGATTTCAATATCATTCCATGATGGGGCCATTCTCCATGGACCCCATCATGATGTTTATTTTCTAGTTGAAAAGAGGTCATCTAGACCTTCTATTTCGGTGGAGAAAGGGTCTCCACCGTTGATTTTGATCGGTGGCCCCATATGAAATGGGACCCACACGATGTATGATTGAATGCATGAAAGGGAGGGCCCATAATGTCGGGGTCCCTCCATCATCACGTGTCTTCCTCTCTCTCTCTCTCTCTCTCTCTCTCTCATTCCTTTATTTTGTGGCCCACTTACTGAGTGTATGTGAAGTCCTAATTGTCCAACAAATGGACCCCATGGCCATCCAAGCCATGTGGGCCCTATCCTTTGCTAATGGAAAACACAAGTATCAAGTTTATCCAAGCCATGTGGGCCACGACCCCAAACCATGTGGGCCACATCCCCGTGGGGCCCACCTTAAATGTGCTATGAGCACCCGTCCAGCGTCTAGGGACGCTGGACGGGCTACACTATGAAGTGTGAACAGTGGGTGTACTAATGGTTGTAACCAAAAAAAAAAGAAGAAGTTTTTGGGTGGGCCACTCACACAGGCGCCACCTTGATGTATGTTTTTAATCCAAGCCATCCATCCCCTTTCTTACCTCATTTTAGGCGTTGAACCGAAAAACAAAGTCAATCCGGGGTTCTGGCGGGCCATAACATAGCAAAGGGTAGTTTTCACCATTGAAATCTTCCCTGATATTTCTATACATCGAAAAATATTCAATATTGGGCTCGTTTGGCTTGTCTTTAGCCATGGAGGCCATTGGGCGGGGTAGATCCATCATGCGCGGGCCTCACACGTGAAAAACCATGAAATAACGTGATTTCCACCCACACACACACACGCATATATATATCTATATATATATATATATATATATATATATATTATATATATATATATATATATATAACACACAAGCGTTGCTGCTTTCTTCTGATAGGAGAGGACGCGCGGGTCCCACAGTCCCCAGCCGTGGGCCCCACCATGATGTGTGTATGACATCCGAACCATTCATGAGGTGGGCCCCTGCTTGAAGTGGGCCCCCTTCAAAAATCAGGCCTATTCGAAGCTCAGGTAGCCCACATAATAGGAAACAGTGGTGATTTAAACCTCCCATTGAAACCCTTTTTGGGTCCACAGAAGTTTTGGATCAAGATGAAATTTGTTTTTCTTATTCGGACAGGTCTGTGGGACCTTATCAACGGGTCGGATGGCTTATAAACAATATGGTGGGCCCCACGTGGGACCCACAGTGAGGACATTCTCACGTCCATACGGTGGAGCCTCCCCCGTCCCCCCCCCCCCCCCCCCCCACCCCCCCCCCCACCCCCCCCCCCCCCCCCCCCCCCCCCCCCCCCCCCCCAATGTGTTCTATCCACACCGTCCAGGGGACGATGTGTGCGTGCGCGTGTGTGTGTGTGTATACGTGTGGTGTGTTGTGTGTGTGTGTTGTGTGTGTAATATTGTATATATATATACTATATATAATTATATATTATATACATAATATATATATGATGGTGGGCCTTCATGGAACCCACCATGATGCTTGTGTTGCATCCAAACCGTTCAACCATTTGGCAAGCTTGCCTTACAAGCTTGAGGCTAAAAATAAGTCAGATCTAAAGTTCAAGTGGACCCCACCATCTAAAGTAGTGGACAATGACGTCCATCGTTCAAAATTTCTAAAGAGCCATAGTAGTTCCTATTAAGCTGATATTTGTCCCACTTCATCTATCCCTATGTTAACTTAGGAACAAGTTGGATGGGAAATATACGTTATGGTGGTCCTTAGGAATTTTAATGGTGGAAATCATTATCACCGCTTGTATTCAGGTGTGGCCCATTGTTGTGGCCCATTTGATATACATAAGGCCCATGTAATGTGGGCCCATCTTAATGTCTTTGTGGCCCATTGTTGAGGCACACCCTGATGTACATAAGGCCCAGGCCCATGGGATATGGCCCATTGCAATGTACATAAGGCCCATTGATGCGGCCCACTTGATTTATATAAGACCCATATGAGGCGGCCCATTTGATGTATCTGAGGACTACGGGTCAAGGCCCAATGAGATGTATATAGGTCCATTGCAATGTGTGATTCCCCATAGTTTATGTAATGATATTTTATGGCGGGCCATGCCTTGGGAGCAATGTTGGTTTGACGTCCACATTGTAAGAATAATGTTGGTTTAATGTCCGCATTGTAAATCTCCTTAGGGCCCATTGATAGGCCCATACTGGTTGTGTAGGTCGTCTAGGCCCATCTTCGGTGTAAGGATAGTTCATTACTTTATAACATGCTTAGTACACTTCCATGATTCATGCGCATATGCATCATATGTATGCTTGATATGAGAAATGTTTGATCATAGCATAAGCCATTGGGCTGAGACATTTACGGGACTTCTTATGAGACGGAGTGCCCCACATGAGCGCGCGAGATTGCTACATGACTGACAGTGTGACTCATGCATTTCACATTGTGTGTCGTGATTCATTGCACGCCCTAACGACATCAGGGTTGTGGCCTCCACAGACACATCGTGGATGGTCGTATCGAATACCGAAAATATTAGCTCTAGCATTGTGGGCACTTAGGATGTCCTTGGGTGAAAATCCCTGAACCTTTTTGGTACCGGGAGATGCTCCAACGTCTAGACCGAGTGGATACACGAGCGCCCGAGTGCCGAATACCAGTAGGCCGCGTCTCTCACTGTGTCGTGGTCGGTTGGAAGGGGGTGTGGCCTTATCCGCCCAAGTGAGGGGGCTATAAGCTAGGCTGAGTTTGACCGGCTCGCAAATGAGTCCGCTATCGACGAACTGGGTATGTATTGGAAGACTATTAGTCAGGCGGATAGTGTGGTCTCTTCTACTTGCTTGACTGTGCAGCTAGGGAGGAGGCAGTCAGTGTGAGGTGTATTTGACCCCGGTGATATCCAGAGAGGAACTGTACTGATATGTGTACTTGATGAGTACTAACATGCTTGTAGTGCATCTCGTATACGACATTTGGCTACATAGGCCTCGCATCGCATGGCCTTGGTATGGCCGATAGCATTCATGCCTTGCATCACATAACTTGCATTACTCTGATATTGTATACTTGGCACTCGCCTTACACACACTTTCACCACCCTCTAAGCTTTCTATAAGCTTTGCACGATAGATGCGTGCAGGTGGCATTAGGTTGCAGCAGCATTGAGCTTGGAGCGTGCAGCCGAGCTTCTGGAGTTTCTGTTACTCTCATTATATTGTATTTCTCTTTCCGCATTGTACTTAAAGTTTTTGATATAGTAGATATGTGGTGATGTTGTTTTGTGACTTGGTTATGCTTGGAGTTGTCCATGTACCTCGTCGATATCATGCGATTATGTTGCGTGATTCTTCTCATAGGTGGCTGCTCCACCTGCTCCGTATCTCTGTCCACGTGACACATCTTCCTACCCTACCTGCTCATATGGCCAGGCCCAGCACGCCACACACGTGCAGAGGTAGAATCCGCTACAGCCACTACAGCTCCACCTTTTGAAGTGCTCTCGATCAACCTGTTAACATTATCGAGTCGTTGCGCTTTCATGATTACCCGTGCCCCCTTAGATACTTTAAAAACACCATTAATACTTGTGAACCTGCACCCTATAGCCTCGAGTGCACCGAGAGAAATCAAGCTCTTCTTCATGTCAGGAATGTGCCTCACCCTAGTCAGGGTACGCTCTGTCCCACCAAACATCTTGACACGCACCATACCAACAACCATAACATTATAGGTACCATCATTGCCCATAAATATCTGTCCACCATCGCACTCCCCGTAGCTGGTGAACCAACTCCGATGATGAGTCATGTAAAAGGATGCCCCTGTGTCTAGAATCCACTTGCCCTTATGATTATCGTATGAGTATCCGATCGTAGACACAATCAAAACATCACCATCACATCCACTCGATCCATCTAACGTGGCAACATTGGCCTCCCTGTATGAAGCCTCAGATTCTTTTCTCTTAGATTTAGGATTTGTACAATCCTTCTTCACAAGTCCTTCCATCCCACAATTCCAACACTTTACATTTTCTTTGCCTTAGCCCTTGGATTTGGATATAGAACCTGAAGAACTTGTACCTTGTTCAGATTTTCTACCCTTGTAAGCAGTGCATCAGAAGATATCCTCATGTCGACGTTAATCTTTCTCATAGTCTTCCCTTAAAGGGCTGAGATAACGGTGTCCACACTTAGGGTTTTATTCATGGTGCACATTGTGTCCTTGAATGACTCATACAATGTCGAAGAAAATTCAATGACATACATGCTTGTTCCTCATCTTTCATCACTTCCTCCATATCCAGCAATCTACAAACCAATTTATTAAAGTTACTAATGTGAGCCTCCAGATCTCCACTCTCTTCCATCTCGAAGTTATACCACTGCTGCTTCAAGTATAGGCTATTTTCAAAGGATTTTTTCTAATAGACATCGTCTAACTTTGCCCATAACTTATCTGTAGTTTTCTCCCTCATGACATTGTAGAGAACCTCATCCGTGAGACAAACGGATCGAAGATGAGGCCTTCTTATCAAGAGTATTTCAATCATCATCAGTCACAGTAATCTTTCGCTCCTCAAGAGCACCATCTTTGACTTGCTTGATTAAGGAACAAATCATCTTGATCTTCTATAACTCAAAGTTATTTTTCCTTGAGTATTTCTCAAATCATACCTAGTGCTTACCATTATTGTTAATCCTGCAGATTCAGATCTATGCCGCAACAATTGCTTTGATACCACTTATCGGGATTTACGCTGCAGAATCACACAGATTTAGATCTAGGATAACAATCCAATGACACCAAGCAAACACAAAACAACACAAAGATTTAACGTGGAAAACCCTTTCGAGAAAAAACCATGGCACAAAGCGACAAAATTCCACTATGAAAGCATAAATTACAAAGAGAAAGGACTTACCCGATTCAAACAACCTCGAATCTCACCCTTGCTATACCCTTTGAAACCCTAGAACCCTTTTAGGAACCCATGGAATACCTTTAGGAAACCTTAGCATTACTTAGAAAAGCCTTAGGGACCCCTAGTTTAGGAAACTTCACTTACATCTCTAAAACCGTCTCAAATTTACACAATCCGCGCAGAATCCGCGCACCATCTGCGTAACCCTCGACTGGTTGAAACTGGGCTTCGACTAGTCGAAGGGCACCTTCGATTGGTCAAGCCTGTCCCTCGACTGGTCGAAGACCTCGGGATTTTCAGAAACATTGCTGTTGGACTTCAAGTCGAGCCAATCCCTCGACTGGTCGAGCAGTGCGGTGAAACAAGATTTAAGAAATCTGTTTTACAACAGAACCCCCATTGGTCTCATTAGACCACTCCACATGAAAGAGTGGATCGAAGGTTGGGAAGAGATAAGCTATAATTAGGACTGATCGCAGTCGGCCACAAGATTTGGCCCGTTTAAGAGACAGGGATCTGTTTGCGAAGGAATGAATTCCCATGCATGAACTAGTGAGCCACCTTCAGTTTCAATGGAGTCTTTTCATAAGTCACCATAGGTGGACCCCACGTCAAAGATGATCACAAGAGAAATCGATAATAATAATAATAATAATAATAATAATAATAATAATAATAATAATAATAATAAATTTTAAAATTTTTTTTTAAAACTCCAAAAAGTGTGCCGCAAGTCAACTCGATTATAAAGACTGGGAGTCTAATTGCAATGGAATGAACTCCCGTGTGTGCATGCACTACGCCAAAACAGCTAAAAAAGGAAGGTTGAAAACCGTCTCAAAAGGCCAAAAAGGACAGTCCTGGACCGTCTCAACGACCGTCAAATTTTGACGTGTTGTATTTTTTAAAGGACGGCCATAAACCGTCTCTAAAGAAGGACGGTCATAGACCGTCTATAATGGTAGGTAATTAGTGGACTTATTTAAAGCTTCAAAGGATGGTCTATAACCGTCCGTAAAAAGGACGGCTCATGACCGTCAATAAAAAGGACGGTTATAGACCGTCTCGTATGACCTGAAAAAGGCGGTCATGGACCGTCTCTTATGAGCCGGAAAAGGACGGTCATGAACCGTCTCTTATGAGTCTGAAAAGGACGATCATGGATGGTCTCTTATAAACCTGAAAAGGACGGTCGTGGACCGTCCTTTAAAAGGACGGTCTTTAGCCGTCTCATATTTGCATATACACCTGTTCATATCATATTCTTCCTAATATACACCTGTTACAACATCGTATTCTTCCTGATATACACCTATTATATAATATATTTCATCATATTCATATTCACATCCATCTAAACCTAAACTACGTAAATCCATCCAAACACAAACAATATACACCTGTTACAATATCATATTCTTCCTAATATACACCTGTTACAACATTGTATTCTTCCTGCTATACACCTGTTATATAATATATTTCATCATATTCACAATCACATCCATCTAAACCCAAACTACATAAATCCATCCAAACATAAACTACATTCATCCAAACATAAACTACATCCATCCAAAACTCCAAATAAATACACTCACACCAACCCTGCAAAACTCCAAATCATGAACCAAAATACCAAACAATTTCTCATCCAAGAAAAACCAAGACTAAACCATAATATTCATACTCTATAGAGACTCCCAAGGTGAAGAATTACCTATAGAATATGATGCGATGAGGCTTCTATCCCGTTGCTTGCCTGAATGTAATTAGTTGTTCTTTGCCAAATACCATAGATATTCTTTAAACACTGAATTCAAACACTTGCACCAAAGATCATACAAAAACAAAGGAGAAAAAGACTTACCGGATCATCCCTTTGTTCATAGAACCTCTCTGATGACCCTGCACAACTTGAAAAAGATCTCTTATCAGCTCCTGCCGATGCGGCTGTATCGAGAACAACTTCAAAAGTGGCAAAAGAAGAAACACATCAGACATTCAAAGTTCAACAACTTCAAAGAATCACAAACCTTGACATTAATTTTTAAGGCGACATTTTCGAGATAAATTTAGGCTACCAAATTTTTTTTAATGGTCGACGCTCATTCAACACTGTTTCCTGTAATGTGGTCCACTTGAGATTTGGATATACCTCATTCTTGGACTTATATCGTAAAATGATCTGAAAAAACAGATGAATGGCATGGATGAAACCGTTGACGATGCTCTGTGGGCCCTACCATGATGTACGTGTTTCATCCATTCCGTTCATCCATTTTTAAAGATCATTTTAGAGCTTTTTATAAAAAATTAGAGGGATATAAATCTCAGGTGGTCCACACCACATGAGAACAATAGTGCTACTTTACTCCCAACCGCCCATTTGTCAGCCATTAATTGAATGGTTACAATTAATTGATCAGTGCTATTTTAGAGATACAATCCATCTGCAACGGAACTCACAATTTGGATGATCTAGATAGCTGAACATCAGTGCCACAATGAAAAGGATAAGTCACTATCATTTTTTCGAATGGTGGAAAACTAACATAGAAGTCATTTTCCCCTCATTCATTTATAGCAAGTTGATGGACAAAAAGTCAAAGAAAAGAATAGATAGTGTTTTTATTACTACAACAGGTAAGACGTTTTTTTCACTATCTTCAAAATTGTAGCCCTAGGATTCCTTTGTGTCAGGATGCAAATGGAACTGATCACCTATTGCAGAGTACCACACATCATGATGGGCGTCCATTCACTCTATTTGATTGATCATTACCCTCAATTTGACTAGTTACTCGCCTCGATCATACTACATATGAGAAAGATATTGGGCAAACAAGATTGATCAACAATTTGAGTGAATTTTGATTTAAACATCTGAAGTTATTTACTCTTCATGTTCGGACTGATCAAATTGTCCAAAAATAGTTAAAGGTTGTTCATAGTATCAAAAATATATAAATGAATAGAAAACACAAACATCAGCTTGATCCAAAACTTTTATGGCCTCCAAGAAATTTTAAATGGTAGAGATTCAATCACACTATTTCCTATGGTGTGGTCCACTTGAGCTTTGGATATGCTTCCTTTTTGTTCTTTAGACCTCAAATTATCTGTTAACATGGATGAATGGAGTGGATAAAATAAATAAATAACGGTGAACCCCACAGAGTTTACTCTGGTAAAGGTAACGAGTAACTCGCTTAAATGTAGTGGAGAAAGGTTTCCTTAAAACATTCATAATCATATATCATGCCTAAATGTGATTCACATATCTAACCCACTCATTATGTGTGTCCCACTTGGATGAGGGGTCAGACCAAGTTTCAATCGCAAAACTCATGTGGGCTCCACCAAGTGTTTTTATATTTTTTAGGATGTTTTCACATAGTTTTAAATGGTATGGCCCACTCAAGTTTTATTTACCAATGATTTTTGAGATATCTCATAACCTAAAGGGGACACATCAAATCCACGATGTTAATGTTCGACACACATCATGATGGGCCCCACAAAACTTACTAACATCAATTCTTAGGTTCTCACGAGGTCAGTAATTAGTTGGGTCACAATTTTAACCAAAATATTTGGCCCATTTTACATGTCTAATCCATTCACTCTATTTTACTATCAATACTCTCGATTTGACTAGTTATTCGCCTCAATCAGGCAACATATGAGAAAGATATTGGGCATACAATTGATCAACAATTTCAGTGAAATTTGATTTAAACATCTGAAGTCATTTACTCTTCAATTTGAACTGATTAGATTGTCTAAAAACGATTAAAGGTTTAATTAGTGGATGTGCCTAATAATTGAGTAATTTTATTTTTCACAAATAAATTTAACATTTTTTTTTTCAAAATGTATATTTTTTTTACACTTTTAACTAAATATCATTTTTATTATAAATAAATTTAACATTTTTTTACAAAATATAGTTTTCTTTTTTAAAATATATATTTTTCTACAATTTGTCAATTTTTTTCACAATTTTGTTTAATTTTTTAAATTTTCTTTTTCAAAACATCATTTTTTTATCGAATTTTTTTTTTCAAAATTATCAACATTATTCAAAGTTCTTAATTTTTTTTTTCAAAATCTAGATTTTTATAAAATTACAGGTTTTTTTTTCAAAATTTTAATTTTTTAAAAACATTTTTAATTATTTTTCTAAGCTTCTTGACTATTTTTTTTTTACGAATTTCATAATTTTTTTGAGCATGTTAATTTTTGATCATTAGAGACGGCTTAGGACCGTCTTTAACAGAGACGGTCTTTGACAACCTCTAACAGACGTCTTTGACACTAATAGAGAGGGTCTTTCGCAGGGTTATAAGACGGTTTAGGACCGTCTCTAATAGAGAGTCCTTGACAGTCTCTATTAGAGACGTCTTTGGCAGGGCTATAAAACGGCTAAGGACCGTCTCTAATAGAGAGTTTGACAATCTCAGCTTACAAATAAAAGACCGCCAATGATTCTCTAATTTAGACGGCCAATGACCGTCGCAGATGGCCGCATATAAGACGGTCGACGACCGTACTAAATGATTTGTGGACGTTAAAATTTTTAAGACAATATTAAGGACAGTCAGGGGCCGTCTAAAATGTTAGAGACGGTTTATGACCATCTTTAAAGCGTCTTTAAACCAAGCAATTTTAGAGACGGTCCAGGACCGTCTCAAAATTCGTCTTTTTTTTCACGTAGTGATGAGCAGGTGGGTTGCAAGTTCGATGAAGAAAATCAATCATTGGGGCTTCGATCACCACAAATAGGCCCCACATTGAGAATGGGCAACAATATAAAGATCACATGGAGTCATTTGGAGATTTTTTTTTTTAAAAGCACCCATAGTGATCAAGATTGCCTACAACAAACCCCACACTAATCTGGCCCAAGTAGGGGCTACAGAAGTGCGATTGAGAAGAAACAAGATCCCCACATGCGGCCCACTGGCCCGCACGACCCAATCAAATCAAACATAGTACTTGGGTAGGCATATGGCCCACCGATCAGTTTATGCACAGTAAGTATCCGAATAAAGACCAATCATGATGTTGATCGTGATTGTTTGAACACAAAACAAAAGAATGGATCCTTTAAAAAAATAAAAAATATTTCAATAAAAACTGAACTTGATTGCAAAGGTTAGATAGAGAGAACGAACCAGATCATTTTAATGAAAAAAATCCTAATAAAAACTGATCTCGATTACAACTGTTGGATCGCAAGATAACGAATTACATTATTTTTTTAAAAAAATCCTAAAAAAATCAACTTCAATCATTTTATTTTCAAGCAGGAAATGAATGGACAAGTCAGATCTATCCAAAATTCAGAAAAAAGTGGCTGAATAAAAAATCACCCAGCCATACCTCCTAGTTAAATCAGATGGATCTTTTTAAAGTAAAGAGCTTAAAGAAAATTTCCAAAGCATTTTGCAATAAAATTCATATGGAACATTGTTCCCCAGGTGGGGCTTTCAAAACAATAAAGAACCAAAATATTAAAAAACTTTCAAAAATAGCGTATGACATTCAAGGCACTAAGAAGTCGCTAAGAAGTCTTCCATCATTTTTG